>CAKLIZ010000770.1:19224-91271 GCA_922035795.1 Oreochromis mossambicus | reverse complement strand
GCCTGAAAACACCTAAAAACTTTATTTTATGACCCAGAAAGAGTAATATTAAAACTAAGTAGCTGCTGCCATTGTTGGAAACTGGAATTGGCTGGGCCGTGCTATGAATTCTGGGTAGGTTGGACCACGAAGGATACACCCGACCCATCCTTCTAATCTGGGAAAAAGGAGGACATATTTGGAGAAGTCTTCGAATTGGACAGCCTTCGTCATGTCGCTGTGACGTAATCGGCCTACAAATGCGGGCCCTGAATTTGAACACAGCTCCGATACCGGAGACTGCTTCTTCTTCTGAATTTAACGGCAGCTGACACCCTTGTAGATGCATTGCTGCCATCTTCTGCTTCAGTCCGTTATTACACTCTTAAATCCTACTGCTTATTTCTGTGTCTTTCAGGATCTTACAAAGCTTCAAACGATGTGTCGACTATTAAATTAGTTGTCGACGATTTTGATAGTCGATGTAATCATGGCTTGTCAACTAATCATGGCAGCCCTACTTGCTATGTGTTGTTGGAAACCTAAAATGAAGTATACTGATGTTAAATGCTGACAACATCAGGGCAGTACGAACCTAATCTGTGTGTGTGTGGTATAATATATTTATTCTTTCTATCTTTGTCTAAACTCAACAGATCAACCAAAGGCCCAAATAACTTCTGATGTGAGAGACGTTCGATCAGGTTGGCAATATGACCCTGAAACGTTCAGTGAATCCATCATCATCTGGATGGAAATACTACTGGTACAGAGACAACAACTTGTCTGAACCTCAGACCACACAAGATGCAGTTTTCCACTCAAATGGGCAAATTACAGTCTCACAGGAAGGACTCTACAGGTGCAGAGGAGGAAGAGGAAATCCAGTTTACTACAGAGAGGAAAGCGAACTCTTCAGCATTGATAAAAATGGTAAGATTTTTTTTTTTTCAGCAGTGAGATTTCTATTATAATAAACTGTGAAAAAAAAAGTTTTATTTGGTCCTTTTTGTGCCTGTATTAATGATTCTTGAACACATTTAGCCTCAAATGTATAGAGCAGAGAAAATAATTAGCAGATGTGAGAGCCACAGAGAAGACACTCGGTGGGAATATGAACAGAGGACAACCAAACTTCCAAAGAAAAAAAGTAACTGTGGAAGTTAAAATTGTTTATGTTTTTGTTTTGTTTTTTAACTCTGTGATTGAAACTTGCAAAGGCAGAATGAAAAGTGCACAACAGTCTTCAACAGACTGAAGTGCTACAATTTTTTTAAAATACATTTTATAAAATTATACAATTTCTCAAACTCCCTCGACAAATAACAAATCTACAATTTATATTAAAATAAATAAAGTCATCTTGGTGTAACATTTTACGCAAATACTGCCATTTCTTAAAATAAATGCAGTGCAATAAGAAGTCCACTGCCTCATACTGCCTAATTCATCATGCCTCATACAGGCAGCATGGTGGCATGGTGGTGTGCACTGGTTTCGAATCCATTGTCTGTCCGAAGTCTTTCTGTGTGGAGTTTGAATCTTCTCCCCATATCTGTGCACTGTAAACCCTAATAAGTTCAGTGAACTCAAAATTTATGAGGAAACTGATTACATAATAATTTTTAAGTTAACTTACTTAAAAACTACAAGTTCACTGTAACTTAAAAAATATGACCTGAATGAAATCAAAGAATTTAACTACCTCCAACCCAAGGGCTTAGATTTGGCATGGACGGAAGGGACATGTCCCCACCAATATCCAGCGATTATTGAATTGTCCCCACCAATAATTTAATCTCTTCAAGTAAAGAAAAACAAAACCGATAGAAAGAAAAAAAATGATCTGTCAACGTCTCATTCACCCAGCGGTGCAGAAAGAGTTCTCTACTGGAGTCCTACCTCATGTAAAAAATATGGCCAATGTGATTGGCTGTGTCTTTCAGGGAGCTCTGTTTAGTTTTAGCAGCAGCAAGCCTGCGCTGCGAGGACCTGCAAGGAGGAGAGGAGGATGGCAGCAAAAAGGAAGAACCTGGATATAAGAAAGTATTTTTTTTTTAAAAACCTGTGAGTCACTTAAAGTCAAGTTCACTCATAAAATGTGTCCGTCATAATAACGTTACAGGCTATGCTAGGCCATACATGCCAACCCTCCCGATTTTTCCGGGACAATCCCGAATTTCAGTGCCAAAAACCATCAGGTCATTCAGTGTTCCCTTAGTACTAATGTATAACAGATGTCGGTGTACTATAAGTGAAGTAATGTTTTTAAGTCCTTAAAGTCATATTCTTTTATTGTCATGACTGTATTTGAAGCTATTTTTATTTTTGTATCATACCTGATTTATATGGAATATGGCTGAAGTAAACTAAAGCCTAAAATACTTAGTCATGTGTTTAATAGTAATTTAACATTATATAATTAACATATAAAACTATGAATTGTAATTTTAAATAGTTTAAAAGCATGTAGAATAGCATATGTAGGCAAGCAAGTGTAGGTAAGTTCTCCTTTTTTATCAAGAAGCAAAGACAAAAAGGAAAAAAAAGAAACAGGGCAGGGTTCAGTGGTTGAATCATCCGTCCCCACCAATGCCAAAACCAAATCTACGCCTTTGCTCCAACCTATAACTTAATATTTAAGTAACTTACACAGTTTAATTTCACTAAACTTGCATGTTTTATTGTATTTGAACTTTATTTCATTACTTTACTAACTTAAATATTATAACTTATATAAACTCTAAATGGGCCTATTAAACCGCAAGTTTAGTCTAACCCTTCATAGACAGGGTCTTTTTGTAAAGAAAAAAAAAACGAGACAGAGTTGCAATTGCAAGTTTATTTATAACAACCTGCACAAAACTTTACATGCTTCTGCATTTGGACATGTTTTTAGTCAAGTCCAAAAGCCCTTAATGAATCAACTCCTCCTCCTAGAATGGTCCCTGTTGTATGTTCCTGTAACACATTTAAAAAGTAGTATTAGTCAAATAGGTTGATTTATAAATTTAATAAAATGTAATATAAAGTTACCAATAGAGAGGGTTGTGGTTCCTGATAAACTGGTTCTTTAGATTCCATGTCTAAACAAAGAAATAGGGGATTCAATTATACTAATTATACTCACTTCAGAAACCCAGTAGCCTTACAAGTCCCAAAATCACATCCAAACACCCTGAATAGACTCCTCCTGGAATGGTCCCTGGTGTGTGTTCCTGTAACACATTTAATAAGTAGTATTAGTCCAATACATTAAATACATTGGTACAATACGTGGTACCCATTCTATAAATTAATATACTATAAGTTACCAATAGAAGCTGGTGGTTCCTGATAAACTCCCAATTCTTTAGAATCCCACATCTAAGCTAAGAAACAGGGGATTAAATTATACTAAAACCATGTGCTCAGTTCAAACTGCAATTACTACTGCTGCCGTTTCTCCCAAAAGCATTTCATCAAGAAGTCCTTAAGTTTGATGATGAAATGATAGTAGCCTACCCAAATTTAAACATTTAGATATGTTTTGCCATTTATATATTTAAAAATAGAAAAATAAAATAATGCCAAGCAAAAATGTCCCTTTCTGTACAACATCTTAAATGTGTTTATGAAATTTTTTAAGTTTTTATTGGTAATGTAACCCTACACTTTTACAGCTTTTTAAACTTGTGCCTATAACGTGTTTTAGAACATATGGTTTGATAAGGAAAAAAGTGGACATAAAACAGTGATTTTAAAATATTTTACTGGCTACACAGTATGAACAATAAATCAACCATCAGCCAAATACCGTTTTTAGTATTAAGCAAACTACAACAAGAGATTTTTCTCTAAACCAGGGCCTAATTCAGGATGAAAAACAGCTTTTGTAAAACATCACATTAAAATAGTGCGAACATTTTTTGTGTGTGTATTTTTTATGCATTCAAGCCAAATGTTCTCGACGTATGTGAATGTTTACTTGGCCCGGGAGGGATTCATATATAATTTTGCCGACCTGTATTTTGTCTTCAGTACACGAATAATACAACAATATTAAAATACAATAAAAAAAAACTTACCTCGGAGCTTGGCGATAACTGTCTTTAATGCTCCAATCCCACTTCAAGCTGTTCGAACGAAAGAAAAACCACAACTCACGTTACCACGAGACAGCTAGCTTACCCACATTTACACCGCGGCGGTTATTAGGTTAATATGTAAAACATATTTCGCCAAAACGTAACCATTATCATATCACAAAGCTTATGGTGAAAATAAGTAAACCACTGGCAATAATAATTCCCAACAACTGGTACGTGGCTGCCACTGGTATTTTAGTCTCAATTTAGGCTTGCATTAAAATAGTGAGCAGTTAGCTCCAAAATGTGCGCCGACTCGTCGACAAAAAACTTCAGTTTTTCAACCGAAATGACTCAACACGGACACAACATTCCTCTGGTAACAATAATAGTAATATACCTATACTTTTTTTGCCCCCCCCTCACCCCACCACTTCCCCTTTCCCTATATACCTATACTTTTTTTGCCCCCCACCACTTCCCCTTTCCCCCCCACCACTTCCCCTTTCCCTATATACCTATACTTTTTTTGCCCCCCACCACTTCCCCTTTCCCTATATGCCTATACTTTTTTTGCCTTAGACATAGATGATTTAATTTAACTAGTTTAGGGGTATTTTGCTTTTTCTTTAGCGCTTCAAACAGTCACAGGAGCAAATAGTTTTAAACAGAAAGTTTTTTCCACCTTCTAAAAAAACGTGTATTCCCACACAGCATTTAATTTAACTAGTTTAGGAAGATTTCACTTTTCTAATAGTTTCATAGGCTAATAGTTTTCAAACAGAGTGCCACAAATAACAGGTATCCCTTTAGAAATAAACTGTGATACTTCTAAAAACACATATCCCCACACTGTGTTTAATTTAACTGTTTTAGGAGCATATTACTTTTCTTTAGCGCTCTGAAAGACACGGAGGCTAATAGTTTTTAAACAGAATACCACAAACAGCAGGTATTCCTTTAGAAATAAACAGGGATACTTCTAAAACTACATATTCTTAACTCTGCAACAGTTAGACAGAGTGGGTCACAGTTAGACCCCCAACAGTCAGCAGAAGAAGTCATAAAAAGACCCATCCTTATCAAGAGCATCCCAGCACTCACACATCCCAACTATAGTTCCATAGTTTTCCATTACAAAACAGTTCCTTTATCTTATCTTATCATGTCAGAGGTCAACTGAAACCGTGTCCAACTGAACCTCCAAAGGTTTTTCCTTTAGCTTACACCCCCACACCTTTATCTGTACAGGCAGACAATTACACCTCCTACCTGTACCTCTATAGTTTCCACCTTTCTTCTTTACATCCTACCCTTTTTATCTTATCATGTCAGAGGTCAACTGAAACCGTGTCCAACAGAGCCTCCAAAGGTTTTTCACCTTTTCTTACACCCCCACACCTTTATCTCTACAAGCAGACAATTACACCTCCTACCTGTACCCCCAAACAGATTTCCACCTTTCTTCTTTACATCCTACCCTTTTTATCTTATCTTATCATGTCAGAGGTCAACTGAAACAAGCCCCACCTATATAAAAACACCCTAATCAGACACCCAGTATTTTTTCCTCACTACTTCACATTAAGGCTGCCACGATTAGTCGACTAGTCACGATTACGTCGACTATCAAAATCGTCGACGACTGATTTAATAGTCGACGCGTCGTTTGAAGTTTTGTAAGATCACAAAAGACGCAGGAATTAGTAGGATTTAAGAGTGTAATAACGGACTGAAACAGAAGATGGCAGCACTGCATGTACAAGGATGCCAGCTGCCGTTAAACTCCGAAGAAGAAGAAGAAGCAGTGTCCCAGAATTCATAGCGCGGCCCTGCTCAGTTTTCAACAATGGCGGCAGCTAGTTAGTTTTAATATTACTCTTATTATTCTTTCTAGGTCACAAAATAAAAGTTTAACATATTTTCAGAATGTAGCTGTGTAAACCTCAAATATCTGCTCAGTTTATCAAGACACCGCATATTTTCAAAAGCGCTCCGACGTTTTCGGAGATGTCTGTTACCCACTAGCTCGATAGCTACCCGGGGGCAAGGCTCACTAGAGCCCGTGAGAACACCGGACTCCCGGCAAATCGTTTTCAAACCCACCACTGTCTTTCGCTACTCAGGTTAAACATATATAAGTCACTTAGATAACTTAAAATTTTTATTGTTTGGCCTTTTTTTTAGTATTTTATTTGTTCCTGAGTAAATCGGTTTGGCTGAGATTAAAGTTATAGTTTATACACGGCTAAATAAACGTCAAGCAGACAACTGATTATCAGAAGTGTGAGATGTTCGAGAATATACTCCGGTGTCCCGTTATATTTTAGATAGCAAGGAGTTTATTAAACTTCACCGAAACAAACTGCAAATCTCATTAAATTTAATAAACTATCATCTTGTCTTTATTTTTAGTTAGCACATACCCTAAACACTTAAAGCTGTAAGCTAATGATAGTTATATAAGAGCAGATGCATGCTGGTGCAATAAGCTGTACGTTTTACGTCCAATGGATGCATGATCTGATTAGTCGACTAATCGCAAAAATAATCGGTGACTAGTCGACTATCAAAATAATCGTTTGTGGCAGCCCTACTTCACATCGGCCCTTGAGAGCATAACACATCGTTCATCAGCACAGGCAGCAAAGCTAACAGCATTCTTGTTAACATGGACAACATATATGGTAAGTAAAATAAGACTATTAATGGATTCTTAAATTTATACACAAGTATATCATAAAATATTCAAACTGTTTTCTTTTCTAAACAAAAGCCTGATTTTTAGGAACTCGGCACAACGGGACACCCCACGTTCCACTTACACAAGGTTTGTGGTTCTTCATCTCACACAAAACAGTTCATATCTCTTTGTTTTAGAAGCAATCTTACCTGTTTCACACATAGTAACATTAAAATGTGTATTTCTCTTTCTTTCTACAGGATCACAAAGCTATATTGGGCAAACAGCACCTCTAAAAAACACAAGGTAAATACAGTGTTACACATGTTTTAAATATATGCGTGTTTTGTTTAAACCATGTATTAACTGTGCTTACCCCCCGGGCACAGGGTCAATAAGTTGTCCAGAAAAACCTACAGAAGCGGGAGCAATAAGACCAAGCCTTACGTTAGGTATGTATACAAGTCTCTATACATGACACTTAATTTAAAGGAAAAAAGGTTTTAAATGTTTACAAATGTTCTAATACACCAGGACTGAGACAGAGTACGCATCGTGTCAAGAACCGGGGCCATCCGGAATAACGCAGAACAAAGCGTGAGTATAGGCATAAATAAATCAAAAGAGCCAAACACATCCTGTTTTTGAAATGATACACCGTGTATATGTATATATTTATAATGTTTCTAACACCCGTCTTATCTCCACAGCGATCATACAACCCCTTATCACTATGGGCCCCATGAAGACCCCTTGATGTTTTTGGAATATTTACGCCATATTGAACTCCCAGAACAACAAGAAAAACCACAAACTTTGGGCAACATCTAAGACTCAGAAGAATTCTTCATCACCGGACCACACATACCAGCGAGTGAGTGTCTGCCTAGTGATTTCAGCGATGTTTTTGAGTACAGTCTATCAGATTTCAATATAAATGACATACCCACCACGCCAGAATGTCTCAGAAACAACAACAGTGATTCAGACATAGGTTTTGAAGAAGGTTGCATAACAGACTCACAAATATCACAGGCATATGACGCATACTTAAATGCAGCAAACCCCTCTACTTTTGAACAGAGCCATTATGCTTCAAAAAATGATATATTATCTTTGGTTGATGCTAAACTTAGTCAACATCAACAAGAAATAGCAGCTAAACTTAACCAGCAACAACAAACAGTACAGGTGAACTTGCAAGAAATAGCAGCTAAACTTAACCAGCAACAACAAACAGTACAGGTGAACTTGCAAGAAATAGCAGCTAAACTCAACCAAGATCAAGAAGCAGCACAGGGCAACTTGCAAGAAATAGCACAGGTTCTAACTAGTATCCAGCAGGCAATAAACAGTACCTCAGGTTTATTACGTCTCATTAATACCACCATTCTAAATAGGTGACTTTTAAAATCCACATCATGGACCCACCCCGTAAATTATTCAAACACAATGATGGTACCGCCACTCGAGCTGAATGGTTTGACTTTGAGGCTTTTAACCAGGCGGCTGCACAATTAGTAAGCAATTGTCAAGTTTTGCATGCAACACTTAGTAGTCTCGCTGCAGCACGCAGTGGTGTGTCTAATGAGCGTCCTTGTCCAACTCATTCTGAACCCGTTGCTGATGATGCTGGTGATCATGCATCCGAAACACATCCGGATTTGGCCGTTGCCACGGATGTTACTGTTGCACGGACTGTTGTTACTCAAGCTACCGATGATTGTCTTATTACTGAGCCTTCTTTCACCCCTGAACGGGTGGGTGCACCTAGCGCACATGCTTATCTGGGTGCTAACGCTACTGCATCTGCTGCTGCTGACGTGTCACCACACAGCCCCACAAACAATGCAAATTCCTTAAGTGCTAACCATTCACAAACAGGTGCTGCGGCAGTCGAGCCCATTGTTCAGTATGGGTCTGGCAGTCACAGTCAGCTTAGCATCAGAGAGATACCTGATTTCAACGCCCGTGAATTGCGCGAGCGCCTTGATTTTAGGGACATAAGTCTTGATGATCCAGAACAAGTGCCAGAAAGAGTTAGAAGCTGCTTAGCTAATGTGATAGATAGAGCAGTGGCTGGATCTCAGCAGGGTTGTGTTCTAAATGTGGTCCTGCGTGGGCCCTCGTTGGCTTCTGATGTTCAAGCCGTTTTAAATCCTGATGATCAGTATGACCCTGACCTGTTTCTCGACCAAATAGCTCAAGTTATGCAAAGTAATGATGAATCTATCGGTGATGATGAATTAGAGTTTATTGTCACGGTTGCACAAAATAGTAGCGGCGGGGTTCGCTTAAAACTGGCAAACATCCCTTATGATGAGATACTCTCAAAGAACGGTAAACATTTGTACACACCAAACAATACGCACAACAGTTTGTGCTTCTCCCTTTGTATAGCACATTCATTAAACCCAACAGCCCCCGAGCATGAAAAACATGCTACTGCTAAACAGTTACATGCTCACGTAGGTCTATGCGACACACAGACAGTATCATTCTCTGATGTCGGCAAATTTGAGAAGCACCTAAACCAGAGGCGGAGGCAGACATTTAAAACTCCCGGGGCTTAGCCCTAAAGGGTAGTATGCATGTGGGATTTTTTTTTTTTTGGTGGGGGGAGGGGGTTAGAAATGACTGAAAGATTAATAGGCTCTGTTTTGAGTTTTGTTCAAAAAAGAATGACTTCTGTAGAATTACAGGGATTATTTTACATAACCATCATCTTTATCATTGCATTAATTATCATTTCATCCAAGCATTTATTGAAGTTGCTGGCATTATGTTATAATTTGTATTACAGGGGTTATCATAATCAAATATTAACATGTTTATTACAGGTGCAGTTACAACCACTTTAAATCGTTGAGTTAAATCTATAATCTTAAAAGCTTATATGCTGAGTATATTGTTACAGTAAAATAGTAGCTGAGCAAAAGCCTGAATGTATTCAGCTTCTTGTTGCATTTGAGTTTGCCTAGTAACAGGTGACAGAAGGAGGACAAGTCTATGGGGACCTCAAAGGCCTGACCTCATCACCATATTTGGAAGAGGATGCCAGAAAGGGGAACTTCTGTGTCTGCATTTATGTCTTAGAATAGATCATTGTCTGTAAAAGAGGCAAACAATGTTCTTAAGATGCAAATAATGTGCTTGTAAACGCAAGAGGGGGCGTTATAATACCCTGATGTTATAAAAGCAATCTGAAGTGTATTTTTGGACGGGGATTTACAACTGATGGTTTCCAGTGTACGTCTCCCCACGCTGCGTGTATTCATTAAAAATCAATTGTTTGACCGACCTCTTCTGGACCATCATTGTTTTACTCTCGTCCTCAATTTCGGACCCGTAACACTTCATATAGGGAAAAAATATATATCACATCTGCAGGACACCTTAAACTCGTTGTTTTTAATTAAGCAGCAAAGCAGAACAAAGTCGGGGCTGTATCAAGACACGGGGACTGAACCCCAATTCAACCAGACCCAGAACTGATCCGGAATTAAAACAGGACTACAACAGTTCAAAATCAGGACTACTTAGGATTTAACCAAGACAGAACCAGAATCAAAACTAGATGATAGCAGCACTAAATATCATCATAGACCTGCACTACACTTATTTTTTAATTCTACCAAAGTACACTATTTAGAAAAGTTTATATAATTATTTAGCCTTGTTGTGCAAACAAGCCTACATAAGTTAATAAATATAGAGTTTGAAAAGTAACAAACCTAAAAAGAAACACTAGGTACGAGATACATGAGTACCTATGATACGGTGATACTTTTGGTAAACAACTGTTTGACTAACAGGTCTGTCTCACCTGCTCTTGTTCCATCTCTGTTCCTCTCTCTCCCTCTTTGTGCTGACAATCATCAAATATACAGTTGAAACCAGATATTTACATACTCTTCAGATCAAAACACAAACACTTTTTTAATTGTAACATCAAATCAGACTAAATGTTTAATTTTTTTTTAGGTTGATAAATATAAAAAACATGTTTGTTAACTTTAAGAGTAAATAGAGAAATTGTCTATTTCTTAATTGTAAATGGCACCAAATTGTATTCAAAATTGAGCCACACTGATGGAGCTCCACAATTCTTTTCCTGGTGTTTTGGTTGACAGGCATATAAGGCAAAACACAGGCTCTGTGTTTTGCCTTATATGCATCCACAGGTGTGCCACCAATTTACTCACATGGACTCTACTAACCTATCAGAAGCTTCTTAAGCTCAGAATGGAATCGTCTAGAGTTTTCTTATTAATTAACAATAAACTTAGTGTACATGTACTCCTAAATTTGATGAAAGTGATAGACAGCTCTCTCTTTATTCTGACATTTAACTAATTCAAAAGATATTTCAATATTTATTTATCTAAAACAAACAAGTTTACTCTAAATTGATGTTGTACAGTAAAAAAAAACTGTTCTTGTGTTTTCCATAAAGTGTATGTAAATATCTGGTTTAAACTGTGAATATACTGCTGTGTATTGAAATTCCTCTTGTTTTGCATAGAAATATACTGAACAACATACAAAGCATAATATATAAAATAACATCTACCAGAGTTTTTTCTTTGAAAGAAGCTCCTTATGTCCAGTGTTGTGTATCAGTACATTACTGAAAACGATTTATTTAGCCGTGGAGGGTAACAACTGAAAATATGAAATAAACATACATGTAAGCTAAGACTCTCTAAAGAAACAGCATTGTTGTTGTTCTGCTTTTCATTTCGCCATTTGTTGATTCACTCGAAGAACAAGTAACGTAATATGGGTCAAGTGATCAGTTTGATATCAATCTTTTGTGATACACCGTCATATTTACATCATTTGTACAGTACGAATAATTTGCTTTGGTACCTGGTCGAACTTCAGTTCTCCTCTGTCTGCCTGGCTCCGTTTCTCTCAGCGAACTCACGGGCAGCAGCTCCCCCCGCCCCCTCGCTCAGTCGCTTAGTGCCTGAGCTCGGATCATACCAATATTGGGGGGATTTACGCACAGTCGTAAATTCCCACAGTGTGCACTATGTGCTTCGGATATTGTGTGTAGTTTTTGTTTTATACAGTTGTCAGTCAGGCATCTAACTATGAAAAAATTACACTCCAAAAGACCCCGGGCTTCTTTTTTTTTTAACCTGTCCCGTTTGGCTCTTTTGCCATCAGAATTATTGTCTAAAGGTGAAGAAAGATGCCCAACGGATTTACTTTACTAAATGGACCATCCCAGCCTTGCCGTAATGGTCCATTTGATTCACCTTTTATTGTTTATTTTATTTTCACTTGCTGAATACGAGACAGACTTGACTTGGGGAAGGAAAGGGGAGAAAGAAAGAGGGAAAGAAAAACAGCGGGGAGGAGGGACGGGGAAAAAGGGCAAAAAACCAAAAACCAACAGAATAAGCAGACAAAAAATACATATATCGATCACCTGGATCACCTGTTGAGAAAGAAAGAAGAAAGCAAGCAGAAGAAAACGAGAGTAATAAACATCATCACAATGATCTATGGGAATATGACAGTAAATACTAAATATTAAACATTATTATGTGCATTATTATTGTGATTTACGCACAGTCGTAAATTCCCACAGTGTGCACTATGTGCTTCGGATATTGTGTGTAGTTTTTGTTTTATACAGTTGTCAGTCAGGCATCTAACTATGAAAAAATTACACTCCAAAAGACCCCGGGCTTCTGAAAAAACAACCCGGGCTTAAGCCCAGTAAGCCACCCCCCCGCTCCGCCACTGACCTAAACATTAAGATAGTAATCTATTATCACGCAGCAGGACGTAAACGTCTGCATACTTTTTTCACACATGATGATCCAAATCCAAACACTGTAATGCTGTACCTACACAATGAACACTATCACCTGATTAAAAAGCCAACAGCTTTTCTCGGGGCAGGCTATGTGTGTAATTTTTGTTACAACACATATGAATCACCGCTCTATCACAGCTGTAAACATAGATGCAATGTATGTTTCACACTCTGTCACCACCACAGAGGTCCTACCGTGAAATGCAGTGACTGTAACCGCATCTGCAAATCACAACACTGTTACCAACAACACAAATTACCTGAAATAAAACACAACATGGTACCGTGCGACAATATGAAGCATTGCACGAGTTGCGGTGTCACATATAAAGAATCAAAGAAATCACCACACAGATGTGTCCAGCCTAAATGCGAGCACTGCCGCGAGTCTAAATTAGCCGGGGACTCTGAGCATCAGTGTTTCATACAGCCTGTTGAACAACAGAACCCTTGTGATAAATATATTTTATATGATTTTGAGACACGGTATCACAACGGCAAACATGAGGCCAACTTTGTGTGTGCGTCTGATCTGAAGGGCAACAAGTTCACATATAATACGTTAAAATGTGTGGCGGTGTTTGTGCAGCATTACAGATGCCCGAGGTTTCGGAGGTACACATTCATAGCACATAATGCATCTGGCTTTGATAACTACATACTTTTGTAGTACTTTGTCAAGCAGTTTATAACACCTACCGTCACAATGAGAGGGAGCCGTGTGATTTTGATGCATGACAAGGAGTATGACCAGCGATGGATTGATTCGTTCAGCTTTTTGCCCATGGGTCTTGCCAAAATACCCTCTGCTTTAGGTTTTCAAGACCTGCAGAAGGGCCATTTCCCACACAGATTCAACACTAGGGATAATGAGTATTATGTTGGTCCATACCCGGATCCCACCTTCTATGGCTATGAGCGCATGTCTGAAAGTGGTAAGGCGAGCTTCATGGAATGGTACCAGAGCGCCTCACAGAACACCTTTGATTTTCAGGCTGAACTCAGGCGCTACTGTGTTAACGATGTTGATGTCCTGCGTAAAGCATGTACCATATATCGTGACACTCTGCTGGGTTGTACACAAGTTGATCCATTCATGCACACCACCCTGGCTGCATTCAGTATGGGTGTGTATAAAACACTGTTTCTGCCTAGAGACACGCTCGCTGTCACGTATGATGGTGCACACGTTGAGTAGAATAAGACGTTTTCAAACGTCTCTATTGAATGGCTTCAATATGTGTCCCACACCACCAACACAGTGATAAAACACGCTCTCAGAGGAGGTGAACAGCGGGTTGGGCTATATTTTGTGGACGGCTTTGACCCCACAAGTAACACGGCCTACGAATTTGCAGGTTGTTTTCACCACGGATGTGTTAAATGCTACCCCGAGAGTGAAGTAAATCCTGTCAGCAAAGCGTCCTATGGACTGCTGCATCGTATGTTTTGTGACAAAGTGGATGCACTGAGATCACAATACAGTTTGAGCGTTGTTGTGAAGTGGGAGTGCGAATGGGCTGTCTTGAAGCAGACAGACCCTGCAGTTGTGGCTTTCATGCACACATACAGAAAGCCAGAACGCCTGAATCCCCGAGACGCCCTTTTTGGCGGTCACACAAATGCTCTAAAACTGTACCACAAGGTTGCGTGTGATGAAAAAATATTTTACTAAGACTTCACCAGTCTGTATCCCACGGTGCAATCTAAAAAAGATTATCCTGTAGGACATCCTCAAATCATTTACAGCAACTTTGACAAGCTAGAAAATTATTTCGGCTTTGTTAAATGCACAGTACTGCCACCAAGAGGGCTTTTTCACCCCGTCCTTCCCTACAGGTGCCATGGCAAACTGATGTTTCCACTCTGCAGCATGTGCGCTGAAGACCAGAACCAGCACACTGCTTGCGGGCAAGCAGTGTGCTGGTTCTGGTCTTCAGTGACAGTGAACGAGTGTTGAAAGGTACATGGGTCTCATTTGAGCTTGAAAAAGCTGTTGAGAAAGGATGGAAGCTTGTTTCTATTGATGAGGTGTGGCATTTCCCCAACAAGACCGACATGTTGTTTAAAGACTATGTGAAAGCCTTTCTAAAACTTAAACAGGAGGGCTCGGGGTATCCAGAACATGTGAAAACCCCTGACGAACAGCAAAAGTACATAGCCGAGTATTATGAAAAGGAGGGAATAATGCTGGATCCGTCCAAAATATGTGTAAATAAAGCTGTTCGAAACTGCAACAAGCTGTTGCTAAACTCGTTATGGGGTCGTTTCAGTATGAGGTCAAACATGGCGTCATCTGAGCTCATCACAGACCCGTCCAGGTTTAGCCAGCTAATGTTCAGCGACCAGTACGACGTGCGACAGTTTTGTTTCATCTCTGACGACGTCGCCATGGTGCCGTGGCGCCACGCCGATGGTAGAGCATCCCGCGTCAAGGACGTTAATGTCTTTGTGGGGGCCATGACCACTGCACACGCCAGACTCATGTTGTATGATTTGTTAGACAACTTGCAGCAGCGCGTGCTGTATTGCGATACAGACAGCGTCATTTTCACAGCACGCCCTGGCGACTGGATGCCTCCTCTAGGCCCTTTTCTGGGTGATCTCACCAGTGAATTAGCTTCTGGACAGGGAGGTGTGGAGGATCACATAGTAGAATTTGTTTCTGGTGGGCCAAAATGCTACGCGTATCACACATCGCTGGGCAAAATCCAGGTCAAATGTAAAGTTGTAACACTGAATGCACAAAACTCCAAAGTTGTCACCCACGAATCCTTGAAAGGTTTAGTCCACAAGTTTGTAGCCAATCAGGCATCAGACGCACACCTAGTGGCTGTGTCTGATAATATCAAACGCGATAAAAAGAAGCTTCATTTGAAGAATGAAACTGTTGTGACGAAGCTTAAAGTTGTCTACAACAAGCGTCGTGTGCTCCCGGACTACACAACCCTGCCTTATGGATTTTAAATTAGATCATGGGTTTGACGCTAGGTTGCAGCACCCGTTCAGCATGGTGGTCAGCGGTCCCAGTAACTGCGGCAAGACTTTTTTTGCCAAAAATGTCATTGAAAATGCATCCGGGATTATTTCGCACAACATTGATAACATTGTGTATATATACTCATGCTGGCAGCCTTTATATGACCAACTTCTTAAGATGAGAGCCATAAACTTTGTTAACAGTATACCCGAATCTCTGGCTGATGACACCCTTCTGCCTATAGACAAGAACAATTTGTTAATTATAGACGATGTAATGAACGATGCCGCTAACAATTTAGAAGTACAAAACGTGTTCACAAAGTATGTGCATCATAGGAATTTGAGTTGTATATATCTGGTTCAGAATTTGTTTATTCAAGGAAAATCCAGTAGAACTATTTCCTTGAACACTAACTACCTAATATTGTTTAAAAATCCTAGAGATAAATATCAAATCATGCTTTTAGGTAGACAAATGTTTCCCGGTAATACTAAATATTTTTTAGAAGCGTTTAATGATGCTACATCCGCAACATACGGGTATCTTTTAATAGACTATAAAGCCAAGACCCCGGACTATTTAAGACTCAGAAGAAATTTACTGTCAGACCGTCCGGTTGTTTATATCCCAAAACAAAAAACTGTGAAGAGGTGAAAGGATGTCATCACGCATGCGGAGGAATCTGTCTCTGTTGGAGTTGATATACAAGTCTCCACCGGCTCTACGCAGAGTTATTATTAGCAATGCAAACTTGGATTTCATCAATGCTTTGTGTGAGATAGCCTTTAACGTATTGCAAGGTAACATTCCACTGACCAATCAACAGAACAAACAGCTAAAAAAGAAAAAATCTCTAATCAGACTGATTGCCGACAAAAAAATATAAACTTTGAAAAAGAGAAAGACAATCAACCAATCTGGAGGGTTTTTACTGCCGTTATTAGGGGCTGCAATCCCTTTCATCACCAGTCTGATAGCAAACAGGTGAAAATGGAACATGTGCAAAAGATGTTTTTGGTGCCCCAACATCAGTTGGACTTATTGAAGCAACCGCAACAGTACACCGCAAACATCAGACAGCAGGCTCAGAATGACTTGGACAAGGAGATGCTTCATGTGTTACAAGAATCAGACATAGATGTGTATGAGAAAGCTAAAAAATATAGCGATATTCTCCAAAGATACCTAGCACTTGTGAGACAAGGGGCCCGTGAAAAGAGCGTATTGTCTTTATCCCTACCGGAGCAGCTTAACACAGAGGTGCAAACCCCTCCTGCGGACACCCCTCTTGCTTATGGCGCTGAAGGTGTGGAGGATTTTATCGCAGAGAATGTTTTGACACACATATCTAAAAGGAGTAGGAGGAATGCAGAACTCATTCTATCAGCTCTGAACCGTTCACCAAACACTATTTCTTACAATGACAAAGGCAAAATTGTTATTGATAAACACACTATACTGGGTTCACACATTTATGATCTGATTAAAGCCGTCACATCCACACACACACACCTTCTGAAGGTTTCAGACCTATAGGCTGGACAGAGTTTTTAAAGTCTGTTTCAGATTTAAACACACCATTATCAGCCATATCCAATGCCGGCGTACGTAAGACCCTTGCCTTGTATAAAACAGATCACACAATGCCTGAAGACACTGGTTTTTTAAAACATACGCCTAGAAAGAACACACCGGGCATCTCACTGCGTGATAGTACATTAAAGAAAAAAATAAAGAATAAAAAAAATAAATTAAGGGGTGGTCCTGTCGAGTGGTTGGATTTTTGAATTCAGACTATTTCTTATCACAGCTGTAATGCTGTTGTTGTTGTTTTTCTGCCTAAAATATTGACTGTTTGTTGTTTTTCTACTGTAATTTTTTTCACTAGCTGTTAGATTGTTTTCTTTTATTACAGTTTTTTCTATTATTGCTTTTTATTATTGTATAATGTTTGATTTCTTTATTACTCTTGAAGCCTGTATGATGTGACTGTATAATATATGCAACATTTTGATAATAAATACCATTGACTCGATTAAATCATGCTCTCATATCGTCTTTTATTATAACCACTAGTACACATCAGTATCCTTGTTGCACACACACATAATCGCTACATCCTGCCACAGGTTCTATGTTGTTGACATAGCGACACACCATAGCATCATTACAAGTTAAATTAGTAGAATACATGTTAAGCAAACGTGAATAAGATACACCATTTTGTATATGAAATAAAAAAAATACACAATGTTGACCGCATGTGATGGAGAAGTCATTCTGCACTTGTTTTCCTAAATATAAAATAGTGGAACAGTTTTTTAGAACAAACACCTTTATCTCTGGTGGAAAACGGTCTCGTGAGTTTCCAAAACTATCAAAAAAATAACAGCGTTTGTCTCTCGAAATATAAACAGCATTCCCCGGGCATTGTAGAAGGGTGAGTGTTTACAATAGCCATAGCAGGCAGTCTTTGAAGCTGTGCATTGGGTAGCTGATTGCTGGCTAACACCCCTAGAAAATGTGTGTTTTTATTGATAATCCTGCCGATCACAGATGTTAGCTCTATAGTGTTCATGACCGTGTTTGCTGTCTCAATAGTAATCCAAGAGCACCTGTCTCATATTAGATATTTCAATGACTGAATCAAATACCGAATAACACAAGATGTTCATTGTGCGGGGTAGCGGGTTTCTGAAACGGGCTTCAAAAACCTTACGTTCCCAGTTTTAGTTAACGATACATTGCCTGAATGTCCTTCGTCAGCTTCCAGATTGAAACAGAATAATGTATACCTGTTACCAAAGTCGTTACGTGATATGGCAAGTGCCCTGTCCTTTAAATGTTTTCCAGTGGTTTGTATCAGCTGATAGAATTCTCTGGTATACTGTTTTCTCTGAAAATTTGGCTGGAACGGTTTAGCAGGATAAGCCTGATCATCAGCGTATAAAGAAATGAATTCTATATCACAGTTTTCGAAATTAAATGGGTTACGGGTGGGACTTCCTGTAAAAGCTTCATTATCAATGAATGCAATGATGACAAATTTAGGTATCCTGCCCATAAATAAATTGTCATTAGTTGATATTCGAGACCCTGCTGGTATGGAGAAAGTCTTTAAAGATACTCTGTCTATAGCATATTTTGCGTTTGCATGGTGCAATGCCTTGCTGTGTGCAAGTCTGACGCTTGGTGATATACTAACTTTCTTGACAAAGAGACTGGCTGAGACAATTTTAACTCTGTACGCATTGGCATCCGCTGTCATGAGAGCAAATTCGTCTTTAGAGCGCACAAATTTCAGTGACAGGTTGATTCCATTAAGTAACAGTTTTTCTTGAAAAAACAGATCTGCATGTACAGGCGCTATCAATTCAACAGTGCTGCTATTCGCTGTATATTCCCCTCTGGTCACAAGGCCTTGGTTGTCCCCTTCTATGGATTTGTCATTCATGTGTGATGCTGTATCCTTACAGAATAACCCTGTGCTGAACTGTGTGTCTAAAGTGTCCTTATTATAATTGATAAGACATTCTATCACACCTCTGTATGGATACGTGTTGGATGATTGACTAATGAGCGTGTGTCCCAAATTAACATCGACTTGACTAAATAAGCTGCATCCGGGATAATTAATAAATCCCACGTTAGCATCTCTAGCCAGGTTTGAGCCATCAGCGTTTGTGATTCTCACACGTGTGTAGATATATGTGTCATTTAGATCCAGGTAATCTTCGCCAGACGATGAGATGTAAAACTCTATTGGACCTCCATCAGTGATTGCCGAAACAGGAGGTATTTCAATAAACGTACTTTTCTCAATGCTAGTCTGTGTGTAGGGAACAGTAAACAGGTCCAGCTCTGTTTTTACACATTCTCCAGATTGACTGTGTAACAGCGCCATTTAGAATATGTCAAATGCTGTAGTTTTTGAACGCTTGGTTCTGGGTCTTTTCACTCCGCATGACGGTGTCCGTTTGTTGGATCTTCTGGCTGATTTTGTGGTTTTACGCTTTCTAGACAGTGTGCGTGCTGTGGGTGGGGTTTTTGAAGTATTGGGCGTATACACATACACTCCATTACCATCCTGCTTAGTGGTTGTGGGCTTAGTTATGTTGGATATGACATCAGACACTATTCCTGACGCTGATGATTTTAGGTGGGGTTTAAGTATACTGACTCCTTTTTTAAACAGTGGTACTGCAAATCTAAATAAGCTGCGGAACAATCCGCCTAGACCTGCGCCATATTGCGTGCTTGTCCCTATATACCCTCCCAAATCACCCCGAGCTTGCGCGATGTAATATTTTAGATATTTTGCATCATCTGTGTTGTAGACACCCATCCTTTCTTTTTTAAAATTGCTGTCTTATCGGACGGAAGTGTAGCTTGACAAACACCTTACCGTATAAAAAGGGTATATGTTGATTCTGATCGTCTTTCAAATCAATTTCTATGTCATCGATTAATGTCTTTGACACAGGTGTGTAGTGTGGGCTGTCAAATTGCAAAATGGCTACGCGCCGGACATCGTCTGTGGTCTCAGTGGCGTTTTCTAATACCCTCATACGCAGTGTTGAGCCTCTCTCTCTTGATGGTGTCGTCAACCTTGCTAAACATATGCAGCATAGCTCTCCAGTTGCACCACTGTATAAAAAACATATCCTTAAACCATGTAGTGCGCTCTTCTATGCTCAGAGGGTAAGGATTTAACCTCCAGTTTTCAACCCCTCTGGCCGCTATAAAACTTTCCCTGTCATCACATACACTGAGAAAAATAAAGTCATCTGGGCTACGATTAAAACGATCAGCCTCGACCCTGTAAAGCTCTGGGCCTGTTGGACTGTTCCACTGGGAAACATACAGCATCTCTGGGAATCCCACATTGTCCAAGTCCACACAAACAACAGTGCGAAAGAGTTTCCAGTTTCTAGTAGACATGCGTTGTGACTCCCCCCAAAAGACTCCCTCACCACAATCTACACGAAGTATAACTGCTCCATTGGTATATTTAACGGTATACACATACCCATTACTGCCTCGATATTCTAACTTAAATTCAGTCCCATCTACGACGTTTTCACAGCGTTGGTTTTTGCGATGAGGGCCCCGGCATACGCCTGTAGACGTACCTAGAGCAGCTGTTGCTTGGGCGATGTCCAGGCTGCTCGTCATGGTTGATACAGATGTCATCCTGTACTCCTTAGTTAGAGGTGTTCTTTAGGTTGCGCTGTTGATGATCCAAATGGTGAAAGAGCCCGTTTTTATATGTATTGGACCAGCCCGCTAGGAGGTGTCATTACCACCCCAGGGGGTTGGCCTTGGTTTCAGTTGGCCTCTGAGATGCAGAGATAAAGGTGTGGGGGTGTAAGCAACAGGTGAAACCTGTTTGGAGGATCGGATGGTCAGTAGAAAGTGTAATGGAAAGATAAAAGGTGAAAAAACCTTTGGTGGCTCCGTTGGACCTGGTTTCAGTTGACCTCTGACATGATAAGATAAAGGACACTGTTTGTAATGAAAACTATGGAAGTACAGTTGAGATGCTCTTGATAAGGACGACCTCTTCTGCTGACTGTAGGGGGTCTAACTGTAAGCCCCCCTCTGTCTAACTGTTGCAGAGTTAAGAATCTGAAGTTTTGGAAGTATCAGAGCAGGAATACCTGCTGTTTGTGGTATTCTGTTTGAAACTATTACCCCCTGTGTGTTTCAGAGCACTAAAGAAAAAAGCAAAATGCTCCTAACTAGTTGAATTAAATGCTGTGTGGGAATACATGGTTTTAGAAGGTGAAAAAAAAACTTTCTGTTTAAAAACTATTTGCTCCTGTGACTGTTCGAAGCACTAAAGAAAAAAGCAAAATACCCCTAAACTAGTTAAATTAAATCATCTATGTCTAAATAACAGAACTCTGAGACCTATACAATTCTTTAAAACAGCTTAATTAAAACACATAATGGTTTCATTAAATAAAATGCTATTAAACACATGTAAACTCATATGACCCCTGAACTCACAAGCACGTGCAAAGTCCGTTCACGCGCACATGCCCTCACATGAACGCGCAGGGGGATAGGGGAGGGGGGGGGGATGCGGGTGGGAGGGGGAGGGCAAAAAAAGTATAGGTATATTACTACTGTCAGGTTTTCTGCTTTCACAGTGCTGGCTCTGTAGTTTATGAAGTTTTATATGCCTTGCCACACCTCCCATATGTTGTTGCTGGACAGGTGGGACTCTATGCTTCTTTTATTTTCTGGTTTGGCTTTTTTAATCCTTCTTTTCAGATGAGCTCAAGCAGCACTATACAGCGCTCTGTCACCTGACCTGAAGGGGAGGTTGTGGGCTTTGAGGAGTGTGCGGACCTGGCTGGTCAGCAAGGGTTTTTGGTTTGGGAAAACCCAAATGCTTTAGTCCACAGTTACATTTGCAATAGAGAACTTGATGTAGTCCAGTACTGGTCCTGTGAATGTTTCTAGGTCCTGGTGTTCAAATATGTCCCAGTCTGTCTGTGTGAAGCAGTCCTGTAGTTTGGAGAGAGCATTTTCAGGCCAGGTTGTAACAGTCCTTGTGGTTTGCCTGACACTGCGTCTGAGGGGGGTGTAGGCTGGGGAGAGCAGGAGGGAGAGGTGGTCTGACTGGCCAAAGTGGAGGAGGGGTGTGGCTCTATATGCATGCTTGATGTTGTAGTAAAAAAATCTAGAGTTTTCTCCTCTGGTGGAACATTTGACATACTGATAGAACTTTGGAAGTACAGCCTTTATGTCTGCTTTATTAAAGTCACTCGAAATTATGTGAACACCGTCAGGGTGGGCCCGCTGGTCTTTGTTAACGGTGTTCAGCAGCATAGAGAGCGCTGTGTTTACATTGGCCTCAGGTGGAATGTACACAGGTGTGATGATCACTTCTGTTAGCTCTCTCGGGACAAACAAAGGTCAGCATCTTACTGACATGTACTCCAGGTTCGGGGAGAAGTAATTGTTTATAATTGACCTGTTGTTGCACCAGTTTTCATGCACGTAAATACCCCCTCCTCTGTTCTTACTGGAGTCCTTTGTCCATCATTTTCTCTCTCAAACAGTCTGACTCACACCTAAAAAATGAGGCTCTGCAGCAGTTGTCTTGTCACACCTGTGCTGCAGCTAAACTACTCGTATCAGTTTGAGTCTAAATGGAAACGTGGTCACATGACCAATGAGTCCAACAGGAAGAGATAAGCCTCTTTCTCCTCTGTCCCCGTCAGTGTGAAACAAACTTTCCTTGTTATCAGATTTTTGAGCAGCAGCTAAAACACGAATTAAATGTTTGTGCACAGCCGGCACTAAACTCACAATAGGTGTGTGTAACCAGCATGGGGTACTGCTGACACTCCAATCTGTGAGCTAATTATTTGATGAGAATCAAACAGCAATGGAAGTGGATTCAGTGATCCATCAAGAAAAGTAACCTTTTACACCTGAATGCAGTCAAACACATTACAGCTAACATTACTATCATTTTATTTTTAAAGGACCAACAGGAAACAGCAGCACACTGCTGTGTGTGACTTTAATCTAGAGACAATGGTTTTCTTCCAAGAAATAAAAACAAACAGCAGTATTTTTTGTGAAGAAACCAATTAAATGTCATCTGTTAATCAAACTGTCTGATTCCAGTCAATCAATAATCTATAATCATGTGGATTTGTCTTCAAACACGAGTGATCAAAATTTGTCCTGAAATAAGAGCTGAACATAATACATCAAACACCACAGAGCAGAAACAAACAGTAAAACTGTTAAAGGAGGAAACAAAGCAAACTTACGGTTTCTTCAAACACACACACCAACAACAAGCTCCACTCCACACCTAGATACTAAACACGGAAACACAGGTCAGCTGCTTCCTGGAAGGAGGCGGGACTCCACCTGAAGCAGGACAGGTGGGAGTGGACCAGTAGGAGCCGCAGTTGACATCATTTAACAATATGTGAACAATAAATGTGATGAACAGAGGTCATATTTACTGCTGCTGAACTCAATTCAACTTCATGTAGACAGTGCCAAATCATATTGTAAGCTACAGAAAAAAAATGTTCGTTTAATGAATCAAAAAAATCACACGAATGTAGAGCTCCACTAACAACTATACTATAAGAAAGCACACAGGAGTGTGAGTCTGTGTCATGTTTCCGCTGTGTGGCAGGCAGGGATTGGACCCAAACGCAAACTCACCGGGACACAGGGGATAACTCAAAAGGCACAGCTTTATTGCTGGAAACACAGGTCACAGGTTATCGTAAACTAAACTGGGAAAAACTAAATATAAAGCTCACTGGGGAACACGGGGAGAAACACACACAGCATGAGGGAGAACGCGACACAGAACTGAGGGAGACACAGACATAAATACACAGAGGGTTAACGAGGGAAGTGGGAGCACATGGGGAACACAGGTGACACTGATAATCATAACGAGACACGGCAGGAGAAACACGACACTGACGGGAGACTGTCAAAGTAAAACAGGAAGTACACAGAGGTGCAGACAAGAGGAGAGAGAGAGACAGGAGAGCACAGGCATAGTGGGCTGGGGAAACATGGAATAAAACACAAGGAGAGACGAGGGCTCACAGATACACAGAGGGACACACAGGGGGTAATCAAATAAGAAACATCTTAACAGAACCTAGAAACCAAGGCATAAATAAAGAACAAAACCCAAAACACACGAAAAACTAAGAATGCTGGGCCAACATGGCCCAGGACCATGACAGTCTGTCTGCAAACACTAAGTTTAAAGCACTTTAGAGAGGGATGGTTCCTCTCTCATGGATATTAGTTTAATCAAATTTGAATTTTATTTTATTTATTTTCTACTGTCTTGGTAGCCAGTCTCCTTTGGGTAATGGGCCTGCATGAAGATGGGCACATGTCCCTATTTCGGGCTGTGCCCGGCCAGGGCCCATGGACTAAGGTCCGGCCACCAGACGCTTGCCCTCCCCGTGCATGCTTCGTGGTCCCATATATCCCACAATTCATAGCGCGGCGGTGGGTGTGGATAATTTTTCTGAAAAAAACGGTGGATGGCTGAAGCGGGGCACCCGAAGAGTAAACTTTCAAAAGGAAGTACTGAATATTATGTCACTTATTTATGTGCAAATGTTTAATAATGGAGAACATTAAAACATTATTGTTGGTCACATGTTGGCAAAGTTATGTGACATCAGTGACGTTTGTACTAACTTGGTTTTAAAGCCTTTACTTTAAAATATACGCCCTTCAATAGTCGACCTTAATCTTACAGAGAATGTGAGGATTTTATGGATAGTTAAAAGTCAGTCATATATCCACAAACAAAACAAACACAACAAGCTGAAAGTCAGTGATGCTGCTCGGTTTGCAGTCCTGAATATCACGGCACAAGCAGGATTCACTGCACTGTTAATGTTAGCTCTGTTATATTGCTGCCTCTGTTCGGTGGTGTCGAGCCAAACGGACTTTAACATGTGTTTGAACGAGCTGACGGTTCACTCGTTAAGCTGAAAGAAAGATGCTTTAATCACAGGAGTCACACATGTGTCCACTGGACCATCTGGGAACTCTTCTTGTTCAGCACTCGTAATAACACAAACACTAAATCCTCCTTCTCTTGTGCTGTTTTATAGCAGTGTATACACCTGAGACTGTCACCTGTCTGTCTGTCCTGCACTCTCTCATTTTCCTTCTCTCTGATTGCGTAATAAAAGTATGAACATGTATTTATAAGTTACACTTGTGTTTGAATCCTGCAGCTTATCACACATTTGATTTCCATGTGTGACAACTGCAAGTGTCCAGAGTGAGGACAGACTGAGGGACCCACTGCTGCACATCTAGTGAGGTTTTGCACCCCTGATGATCCACCAGGACAAACTCAGCAGTGTGTGAGGAAGAGGAGGAGGAAGAGCCAGCAGCAGCTGACAGATGGAGAGAATAGACAGACTGTTCACTGTTTGTGAAAGACTGCTAGGAAAGTTTAAAATAACTAATTGTCTGTCCTGAATCAGTCTTATTAGGTAATGTTCAAATAATGTTATCATTCCAGTGTTTTCAGTGTGGGAGAAAGTACTCAGGGCCTTGAAGTTAAACACTATGAAAGGCAGCAACAAGTTTAATATTCAGAAACCTAAAGTATGTATCAGCAGCAGAATGGACCTCAAATTAAATGTTTGTGTAACCCATGTGAAATACAGGGCTGCAAAATCCCTTTTTGTTATCTAAGGCTATAGCCTGTTATTGTCACAAGGGGGTGCTGTGATGCAGTCTTGTGTTCTGACGACCTTGCGTCTAGTGCTCAGGAAGTACTACCTGTCACTTCCTGTGAGATCTTCCCTCTGATGGCGGTCAAGTACGTGTCGGAGCGCATGGAAAAAAATATCTTGGTATGCAATGCTGCAACCCAGTTAATGAGACCAGATTGTATAAATGCTAATAAGCTACTCTTTTATTAGGCCCCGAACTCTGACCACAAAGGGAATAACGTCTGTCGAGTTATTTGTGTTGGAAAATCCCAGTGAGTCACATGCTTTTGTTAGCTACCTGTTTAGTTAGATAATGTATTTCACGATTCAGCCGATTCAGCTCAGAAACCTTTGAACAAAAACCAATTAGGAGTTATGAGAATCTTGTGTGTTGTTTTACTTGTCTTGTTGTTCTTTACAGTGTGTTATAAGAGTTGAATGCTTTGAGCTAAAGATGTTTTACTGCCAATGCTAGATGCAATGCTAACTGCTAATAGCTGTTAGCCACCCACCGCCCGAAGCCATATTCCGATCGGGGAGGTATTCAGATAGAAGCACTAGCTCTGTTTATATTAGAATGGTTAGGTCTTAATAGATATGAGCATATTTCAAGTTTAATAGTATTTGTACTGAATTAAGTTACATTTGCTTGTAAGCCTTAAGGATGAATGTCACTTTCATTGGTATGACTGTTTACATCACTGTTTAAGCTGCTGATGTTCTTTATTGTGATATAAAAATAGTTGATACTGGTACAAACAAGTTAATGTAGCTCTTGTAACTTGGTAAAGCTAAAGGGAATGCCATTTGTTATTAAGATATTTGGAAAATAAGTTAATGAGCTCATGTTAAGAACACAAGATGGGAAAGAAATTCATTGTTCTGCACTGTTTGTGTACATTGGTTTCTTTTGAACTACTAGAAGGATTCTGGAGAACCACTGACGGCAAGAACAGCCCTAATGAGATCCTGGATGATCGTCAAATGGTGTGGCCAGCCATGCGATCGGATTGTGAGATTTGCCTGAGAAACTGATTCAAGCAACCCTGGACTAACCCTATGCACTACTTTTCCTACCCGGATAATAGGGTCTGCACACTGACTATTCCCCTACAGTACACCTTTTTGGGTTTCAATGACTTTAAAGGACTATTCAGACTGGACAATTCAAACTTCACAACGGGAACACTTTAATCTTTTTCATTCATTCAAAAGAGCTCTGATACAGTTCAGTATAAGTCTTCTGTTTCTGTTCATGATGACATTCAGTATTTGACACTGTGTGCACACTTCTGGTATGATGTCGGCTGTGTTTAGTTGTGCCGCTGCCAGGTGCTGTTTGTCCTGCTTTACTTTTGTGTTATTTTTCTCTGCTCTGCTGTTCCCACTTAGTTTTAACAATGTATTGTCTGTCTTGGTGTATGATTGCCTGGCTTTGCTGTTCATCTGCTCCTCTATGTTGCCTCACAGTGTCTCTTCCTCCTCCCTCAGCATTTTCCACCATCCACCATTACCTGAATCCTCATCAGGTGGTCTCAGTCGTTTCTGTAATCAGGTAATGCACAGGCTTTACTGGCAGTGATGTTTAGCTGGCATTTGACATTGTCTCCTGTGCTCAGAAAAGCTCCATGGAGGACACTGGATCTGGCTCTTTGAGACTGTGCTGCCTGAGAAATGTTTTTCCAGACTCTTCTGCCGGCTGGCTTTTTATTCTCTCGGTGACTGGATTCCATTAGTGTGATATCCATGTCCTTTAACTCAAGCCTAAGATAAGATAAGATAAGATAAGATAACCTTTATTAGTCCCACACGTGGGGAATTTGTTTTGTCACAGCAGGAAGTGGACAGTGCAAAAGTTATTTAGCAAAAATTAGAATACAATAAGAATAAAATACTGTAAACAACTGTACAGAATAGAATAAATTAAAATACTATATACAGTATAATAAAATTGAAAAAATATACAATAGGATAAAAATAGAATACAAATTCTATATACAACTTAGTAAAAATACAACTTTGTCAGAAAAGAGTATTGCACTTAGTCTTGTTGCACATGTGTGGGTTTATGTGTGTTTGATGAGCTGCAAGTCTTTGTTGTGGAGTTTGACAGCAGTGGGGAGGAAAGCCCTGCGAAATCTCTCCGTCCCACACCGTGGATGCCGCAGCCTTCCACTGAAGGAGCTGCTCAGTGCTGTCAAAGTCTCCTGCATGGGGTGGGAGATGTTGTCCAACAGGGATGACAGCTTAGCCACTAATTTTCTGTCACTCACCACCTCCACTAGGTCCAGAGGGCATCCTAGAACAGAGTTGGTCCTCCATATCAGCCTGTTCAGTCTCTTCCTGTCCCCGGCAGAGATGCTGCCGCCCCAGCAGACCACACTGTAAAAGATGGCTGAGGCCACCAGAGTCATAGAAGGTCTTCAGGAGTGGGCCCTTCACTCCAAAAGACCTGATCTCCGTTGCAGGTACAGTCTGTTCTGCCCTTTCCTGTAGAGGGCATCTGAATTATGAGTTTGTTGTTCAGATGAACACCAAGGTACCCATAGCTGTCCACAGCCTCAATGTCCATATCTTGGATGTTCAGTGGTTGCAGTGGAGGATGTTTGTGCCTGCAGAAGTCTACCACCAGCTCCTTGGTTTTACTGGTGTTGATCTGGAGGTAGTTCAGCTGGCACCAGTCCACAAAGTCCTGAGTCAGTCCTCTGTACTCCTTGTCGTCCCCATCAGTGATGAGGCCGCCTATTGCAGAGTCATCAGAGAACTTCTGCAGAAAGCACTGGGCGGAGTTGTGGGAGAAGTCTGCAGTGTAGATGGTGAAGAGGAACGGAGCCAGAACCGTTTCCTGTGGGGCCTCCGTTCTCACATACTATTTTTGGTCGGTGACGTAGTCCAAAACCAGGTAGTGAGGTGATGGTCCACTCGAGAGTTCTCCAGCTTGTCCTTCAGGACCGTGGGAAGAATAGTGTTGAAGGCACTGGAGAAATCAAAGAACATGATTCTCACAGTGCTCCCAGCGGTCTCCAGGTGAGCAAGGGAAGGATGTAGGAGGTGAGTGACGGCATCATCCGCTCCAATCCCAGGCTGGTAAGCAAACTGAAGTGGGTCCAATGATGAGCTCACCAGGTGCCGAAGCTTACCAGGACCAGCCACTCCAGGGTCTTCATCAGGTGGGATATCAGAGCCACCAGCCTTTAGCTGTTGAGGTCCTTGGGACTGGTACAACACAGAAGGTTTTCCAGAGCTGTGGGACTTGTGGAATTACAGGGATTATTTTACATAACCATCATCTTTATCATTGCATTAATTATCATTTCATCCAAGCATTTATTGAAGTTGCTGGCATTATGTTATAATTTGTATTACAGGGGTTATCATAATCAAATATTAACATGTTTATTACAGGTGCAGTTATAACCACTTAAATCGTTGAGTTAAATCTATAATCTTAAAAGCTTATATGCTGAGTATATTGTTACAGTAAAATAGTAGCTGACCAAAGGCCTGAATGTATTCAGCTTCTTGTTGCATTTGAGTTTGCCTAGTAACAGGTGACAGTGATGGGCCAAAGAGGAGGACAAGTCCATGGGGACCTCATCACCATATTTGGAAAAGGATGACAGAAAGGGGAACTTCTGTGTCTGCATTTATCTCTTAGAATTGATCAGTGTCTGTAGAAGAGGCAAACAATGTTCTTAAGATGCAAATTATGTACTTGTAAACGCATGAGGGGGCGTCATAATACCTTGATGTTATAAAAGCAATCTGAAGTGTATTTTTGGGTGGGGATTTACAACTGATGGTTTCCAGTGTACGTCTCCCCACGCTGCGTGCATTCATTAAAATCAATTGTTTGATCGACCTTTTCTGGACCATCATTGTTTTACTCTCGTCCTCAATTTCGGACCCTTAACAGACTCTTCCCAGCCTCAGGCTCAGGTTGAAGATGCACTCCATCACCCCACACAGTTGGTCCGCGCAGGACCTGATGACCCTTGAGCTGATGCCATCTGGACCTGCTGCCTTCTTGCCTTTATTCCTCCTCAGTTCCTTCCTAACCTGGGTGGTTGAGAGAGACAGGCTGGAGCCTTGTGTTGAGTGTGTATTGGATGCTGTTGTTGGGGGTGGGGAGGTGTTAAGTGTCTGAGGTGTCAGGGGTGGAACAGCAGCAGTGGGGGTGGGGAGTCTGCAGCCAATGTTGAAGACTTCCTAATGGATGAATCAAATCTGTTGAAGAAATAATTCAGTTCATTTGTCCACCTCACATCCGTCCCAGGCAGAGAGTTCTGATGTTTGTGGCCCGAGATGGTTCTGAGGCCTCTCCAGACTTCACCAACATTGTTTTGCTGAAGCTGGTTCTCCATCTTCTGCCTGTAGCTGTCCTTCCCATTCCTTATCAGTCCTCTCAGCTCTCTCTGCACCCTTTTCAACTCCTCTTTGTCTTTGGATTTGAAGGCCCTCCTCTTCTGCTTGAGGACAGCTTTAATTTCTGCAGTAATCCAAGGTTTATTGTCGGAGAAACACTGCACAGTCCTGGTAGGTATGGTGTTATCTACACAGAGGTTAATATAGTCCTTAATGCATGTCACCAGGCTGTCAATGTCCTCTCCATGGTCATCACAGATCACCTCCCACACAGTCGACTCAAAACAATCCTTAAGTGCCTCCTCGCTCTCCTCCGACCATCTCTGTACTGTGCGGGTGGCTGGTGGCTCCCTGCGCACTAAGGGCTCATACACAGGGACAAGGTGCACCAGGTTGTGATCAGATCTGCCCAGGGGAGGGAGAGGTGATGAACTGTATGTCTCTTCAGCATTAGCATAAAGTAAAGCACCAAAATGTGCGCTGCTTTTCGGTCTGGTTACTATTGTTTATGTCAGAACCGGTGCCATTCCCAGCGGTACCCATGCCTAACCAGATGTTCGCCAGGTCTGGCAATGATGGCACTATTTATGTTCCTATTTTTCCTATTTTACATTAGAAAACCCAAATGCCATGTTGCAATACTATACTCAAATGCAGATTTGACAGGTTTGTGAGTCCTTTGTCCAAAACTTAGTGAGGGTTTACTCATCTTTGCCAGTGGGGGGCTGTAACTCAGGCGGTAGAGCAGGTCACCTACTAATCAGAAGGTTAGTGGTTTGACTCCTGGCTCCTCCAGTCTGCAAGAGTGTGAATGTGTATGAATGTAGTTAGGAAGGACCACCAGTGTAGCTGGAATCGACCTTGTGCTGGTCCATCTGTGGGCGACTTCTGGCAAACCTGATCTGGGCCACCAAAGGGCTTTCATTCTTTGCGATATGTGGGCCATGTGTAAGCACATTGTATGGGCCAGTTTGGGGCCATACCAATTTTGCTATGTGGAATAGTTCTCTACATTTTATGTTCCTGTAACAATAGTCCATGACTATAAATCAAAGTGTCACTTTGCCCAAATTATATATAGTCCTTATCTCAAGGTTCCCTGCCACCGAGTTTAGTGCACAACACAGGTTCCCAGCTATACCTTTGTATATGGCTTCAATTTTACATTTATTGTTATACCTCTTGCTGCTTTGTAGTTGTATATAGCGGCCTACACCAATTCCTTGCCCAGCATTTTGACAGCATTTTTTAGAATTCAAATTTCAACTGAAATAAAGTTTGTATTCCATCCACTATATTTTATCATTACATTAATATACCACACAGTTCAGTTAGCTTTGCACAACAATAAATGGTAGAAACATCCTCCCAAGAGATTTCAACTTTTGCTCGAGTAATTTTAGCATTCAAATTTATACTTCTACCTAACCCTTTAAAGCTGGTCGGAGCGGGTACGCTCCATTTTGCGTAACTATTTTTAAATCCCTGTAGAACTGGAACCACATAAGCTAGCGCAATATTTTTTTTTTTTTGCATATGAAACCGGAGTTGTACTTGCATCTTATGCCATCAGCTTGCCCTGGGTCACGGTTTCCTTTCACATATAGCTTTGCAAAAATTGCATAAAGAGCACTTGCAACAACAAAAACATAATATTCCAGAGACTCGCTTTGCCGATCCGATCAGCTATTCATAACACTTCCTACATTGAAATAGACATCAGCGTGAACTATAGCATATCCACTATTACCTGCCCGAATCCGGAAGTGACGTCATTTTCGCCTTTTAAGCCTATACTTGTGTTTTTAAAAGTCATGTTTGACTTTATGCTTTTCTGAATAGTTTCTGGGATGCTTAGAACTCAAATTGCACTGCGTTAAACCTCTGGGGTCGACGGACGGGCCGGTGCGTCAAAATCACATGACCAATTTAGGACGACAACTGCTACAAGATGCAGTGACCCAGAGTCCAATCCATTGCATCTTGGGTCGAAAGTGCGGACTTCAAACTATATACCAGTTTTTGAATTGTGTCGATGGGCCACATAAAACCACAGTTATGATAAAAAATAAATGCAATGTTTTGTTCTGAACAAAACAGTGGTGCTTATAGCGGGAATAACGGCAAAAATGACGGACAGCACTAGCAAACACTCCCCACTTGCGAGTGAAAAAAGAAAAGGAAAAAACACACCTTCCCTATTGGTGGTAAAGTTTACCATGTCAGCCAATCAAAAAAATTATATGGCAACATTTGGCACTTGGTTGTTTAGGGAGAAGGGGAAGATTTAGGAGTGACACCCGCGAAAGCGGGCAATCGAAAGAAAGAGGTAAAGCGAAGTTTCATATTTAAGACATTAGTGACGTTTAGTGTGTTTGGAGGCTATAGTTAGTGTGTTGTGTAGTTATTGTTTTGTATTGTGTGTCAGTTATACTGCTGAATTTTACATTTGCTCCAAAAAAGCCACTAAAGGCAAATTCCAGTGTAAACGCTGTTCCCACATGGAAAACTGGACTGATACACATCCTGTTGTCAGACCTGCAGGGTTTAGGCCTGTGGTATTCTCCTCTGTCTTATACTTAACACAAACTATCTTTTTTGGACTGGCACAAATAATTTGTGTGCCTTCTTATTTGATGCAGAACACCTGATTGTTCAGTAATAATTTTAAATGGTTATATAAAAACGCCTGAGGCCTTGGCTGCATTTTTAGGTAAATAGTACCATATAACTTTGTTGTTTGCAAAACTTGTGCATATTTTTTAGCAGTGTACAATTTCTATTTGCATTTCAAGTCATGAAAATGATTCGTTAAACATGTTTGTGGGTTTTACAGTAAAAAATATAACATTTTTCTACTGAGATTTTATAAAAAAAAACAAAACAAAAAATATTTTCATTTTTTTTGTAGGTTATTGCAGTTTTTTGCAATTTATGTAGTTACTATGGACTTAATGCGTATGTATTATTAAAATTTGGGCTATAGCAGTTGTATTGATGTATAGCCACTTGAAATGCAACCAAAAATGGCACTACAGCATGTAAAAATATAAAGTAAGCTCTGGCGGACTTGGTCCTATGGTAGGTCTTAAAGGGTTAAGCACAGAAAATCTGTCCTAAACAGAGCTGGAAACTGAGCAGCAGTTGCTTTTCTTCTATCTTTTTTACATCACTTCAGTGAAACCTGAAAGTTGACTTCATTGAAACAAACTGATTTTATCTGCTTGATCTGACTCTTTCCAGTTCCATCAAAGATGACTGATTTCTGATGAGTGTGTGAAGGGTCTAAAATTTTATACAGATTTTTTTGGCAGTAACAGTGTTTATCACAATAACATACATGTGTCAGTATGACAACCTGATGGTTCTTTTATGTCGAATGATCTGTAAACATTTCATCCAGAGCTCAGAATGAACAAACAGATTTGTGCCTGTGTGCGTAACTGGCGAAACATAGAAGATAAGAGCTCTGTGTGTATGAATGTATTGACTTTAAAAATATGCCGTCTGACTGCTCAGACTGAGTCTAAGTCAGAGTAAAGTTCACATGCTGACGTGTGAAGACATGAAACCTTGTTTCACACTGATCCCACATCAGCTCTGCTGTATTTGTAACATGAAAATTTCTGCTGCAAAGCTTCAAATGTTCAGCATGTTTCTCTGTTTCCGGTCTATAGATACAGTCACACTTTCTACGTTCACCTGTGCAGTAAAGACTGAGAGCAAACCAACCGTCCAATCAGTGAGCGGCATCAACACATGAGCTTCATTCAGACTCTCTTATTGAAGATGTTGTTAGTACAAAGTTCATCTGGTGCTCACATGAATCCTGTAATGAAAGCTTTATTTCACTGAATGTCTGTGAAGGTTCTCAGTCATCCAGGTCATTGTAGTCTAAGGAGCTTGGAAAGAAAAGCGTCTGGACTTCTTTAAGTTGCTTGAAGACGATTCACATCTCATCCGAGAAGCTTCTTCAGTTCTAGGGTCAAATGGTGGTGAGTCCCAGATTTTAGCCCTGTGGGAGTGTCCCCCCACCGAGAGGATCATGGACCCCCTGATGATCCTCTACCTAATCGCATGAACCAAGGTGTGAAAATGGGTGTGGGTCATAATCAGCCAAGGTTTCAGGTGAGCTCATTGTGAAACCTAGCCCCACCCTATCATGTGATTTCCTGAGGTCAGATGGCCCAGAATGTGAGTGGGCATTAAGGCGTCCATGTCCCTCTTTGGGGACACTCCCATAGGGCTTAAAATCTGGGACTCTCCACCATTTGACCCTAGAACTGAAGAAAGGCCCAGGGTGTGAGTGGGCGTTAAGGTGTCTGGGAAGGATCTCAGAACTGGATTATAGATGGCAGACAGTTGGTGTTGTTATATTCTGGTCTCATTCACAATAGACTCCAGAATATCTATTTCCTACCCAACGGGGTAGTAAGGTTTTTTAATAAGTCCACAGCAACATACAGTCTAGGCCAACACTCCTTACTTGTGTGACACTCTAAAACGTCCGTGCAGCAACACAATCCACTGTGGAACAAACCATCTTACAAACAATAATTCACATTATTACATCCCTTCTCTTTTTTTTTTGTTCTTGGAAAAAACAGAAGTCCATTTTTGTTTTGATTTGTCCTTCTTCTTACTGAGGGAGAAAACAATATGAAACACTCAAAGAATACAAAAACATTTCACTATTCAAACATGTACATTTCTGCAAACTGTAGTGAACATCAATTTCCACAGAATACATAACTTTTCCCCTCAAACAATAAAGACTGTCAAGTCCTCATTATGTAACATAGTCCTTGTATCGAAATGGTGGAACCACTTTGCGGCCTGACCTTGTCCTGATACCCCCTGATACCTTGTCAGTCTTGATCTGCTGCTCACGACTTTCTGACGGAGCTGTCACTGAGCTGCTCAGTGCCCCAGTGTCTGTCATGGCATTTTCTGGATCCATCACGCCTGCATGTCTCAGGTGCCTCCGATTCCTCCTCAGGACACTTCCAGAGTCCAACTGAACCTCATAGGACCTCGGGTCAACAGTCCCAATAACCACTCCCCTGCTCCAAGTGGAATGGCTGTCAAAAGGCTGAACTCTGACACTGTCCCCAAGCTTCAAAGAATCCATGTCTCGTGCTGATCGGTCATAGCATACTTTTTGGCGCTTCTGTTTCACCTCCAACTCCCGCAGGGCTGGAATGACTTTCGGCCTTAGCAGGCTCGTCCTGGTTGGCAAAAGCGTCTGTGTCCTCCTGCTGAGCAGCCTCTGAGCTGGGCTGGTCTCCAGGCCTTGTGATGGTGTGTTGCGATGGTCTAGAATCGCAAGATACGGGTCCTGCCCCGCCATTTTTGCCTTTAGCAGCAGCCTCTTTGCTATCTTTAGTGCTGATTCAGCCTTCCCATTACTCTGAGGGTAACCCGGTGAAGATGTTTTGTGCTGGAAATCCCACAGTCGACTAAATCTCAGAAACTCACCGGACGTATACTGTGGTCCATTATCTGAAACAACAATGTCCAGGATGCCCTGTCTGGCAAAGTGAGCCTTCAACTTCCTAATCACTGTGGTGGACTTAGTGTCCGGGAGATAGTCAATTTCCCAGAAGTTTGAATAGTAGTCCACTGTGATAAGGTAGTCCTTGTTGTCAAACATGAACAGGTCTGAGCCCACCTTAGCCCATGGTCTAGTCGGGATCTCGTGTGGGACCAAAGTCTCTTTCTGCTGTCTGTAATCAACTGACCTGCAGATGTCACACTTAGTCACATAAGTCTTAATTTGTTCATTCATGCCTGGCCAATACACACACTCTCTGGTTCTGGTGAGTGTAGTCTAGCTATGATCTCCTGTCTCATGGTAGTCGGGACAACAACACGTTCACCTCTAAACACAAGTCCATCCTGACTACTCAGTTCATCCTGGAATGAGAAGTATGGTCTGATGTCACCATCAGTGTCTCTTTTGTCAGTTGGCCAACCTCTGTGAATTGTATCTATGAGGATCTGTAGTGCTTTGTCCTCTCGTGTAGCAGTCCTTATGCTGTTTAGTCTGTCAGGTGAGATGGGTGCATGAGTGACCATGTTAATGCTCTCTATTTCCTCCTCTATGGAGCCCTGTGGTGAGCACTCTGGAAGATATGCCCTACTCAACGTGTCTGCTAATAACATGTCTTTGCCTGGCACATACACCACATCTAAGTCATATTTCTGAATGCGCATAAGCATCCTTTGCAACCGTTTGGGTGCACTCAACAGTGGTTTTCTTACAATGGTCTCTAAGGGTTTGTGATCACTGTGTACTACCACTTTATGACCATATGTGTACTGATGAAACTTCTCCATACTGAAAGCTACAGCCAAAAGCTCCTTTTCTATCTGGGCATAACCTTGCTCTGTACGTGTAAGAGCTCTACTCGCAAAAGCCACAGGCTTACCCTTCTGCATGAGTGCTGCACCTAACCCTTTGTCAGAAGCGTCACATTGTACTGTCAGCTCTTCCTCTGGGCAGTAGTATTTCAGGACTGGAGCCTCTGCTATGGTCTCTTTCAGTCTCCGGAATGCGTCGTCATGTCGAGTCGTCCAGTTCCACTCACTGTCTTTGTGTGTCAGTTGTGTCAGTAAGTCACAGTGGTCTGACAGATGTGGGCAAAACTTTGCTAAGTAGTTCACCATACCTAACAGTCTCTGCACTGCCTTCACGTCTGTAGGTCTGGGCATCTGCTCTATAGCCCTAACCTTCTCTGGGTCTATTTTCAGACCGTTGCATGTCAGCTGATGTCCAATGTACGTAGTCTCCTTCTGTTTAAGTTTAAACTTGTCTGCATTTAACTTAATGTTTTTCTGCCTGCAACGAGTCAAACACTGTCTCAGCTTCTCGTCATGGTCATGCACTGCTTCAGCATCTGTGTCCCCCTGACCCGTGATCAGCACATCCTCTGCAATGATGTAGATCCCTGCCAGTCCATCCAAAGCTTGTGTGAGCTTTCTCTGGAACACTTCTGGAGCTGGACTTATCCCCATTGGCATCCTCAGCCATCTGTAGCGTCCAAACGGAGTCGAAAATGTTGTCAGGTAGCTCGACTCCTCCTCCAGTTTCACGTGCCAGAATCCACTCTTCACGTCGCAGACAGAACACTTTAGCCTTTGACAGATCTGGCAAAATGTCCTCAATGGTGGGCAACGGGAAGTGGCTCCGTTGTAGGGCTTTGTTTAAGGGTTTTGGATCTATGCACACCCTTAAGTCCCCACTCTGCTTTTGGACCACAACCATCCCACTGATCCAGTCTGTGCTGCATTCTACTGGTGTAATGATCCCTCTGCGCTGAAGATCTTGAAGCTCCTTTTTTAACGGCTTTATCATTGCAATAGGGACACGCCGTTTTGGTAACTGCACTGGTTTCACAGTTTCATCCACTTCGAGCCTTAACTCTCCCTCCAAACAGCCATCTCCTGTGAAGACATCGGCATATTCTGCTTTAATCTGATCCATGTTCCACTCATTGGCTGTTGGGTGCTCTGAAGTAACGATGCTGTCCAGTTTCAAGATGTTTTCATAGTGCACCTTTATGAGTTTCATTGCTTCGCTGGCTCTCTTGCCCAGCAGTGGTACTTTGCAGTCTTTGTCAACCACTTGAAACTCCAACCGATACAGTTTCTGATTTCTCGGGTTACGTAGCTTAACTTTGCACTTTCCCAATGGCTTTATCTTACTTTTGTTGTACATCATCAACACCGTCTGTGTGTCCTCCAACTGTGTGTTCCGGCTTAGCATGTGGATTGGCATTACATTACAACTGGCACCACAGTCAATCTGAAAATTTACAATCTCTTTGCCCATCAACATGCCTGCAAAGAGTTGAGTGCCTCTCACTTTGTCAGTGTTCTTTGTAGTTGAATCATGTGTGTCTGCCTCTGTAACACAGAGAACGTCCTCATACTCATCACTCTCACATGCTGTCACGTTGTGTACATTCATCCCTCTTTTCTGCTCTGAATGTGCCTTGCATCTAACTGCAAAGTGGTTTTCTCTGCCACACTTTTTACATTTCTTCCTGTATACTGGACATTTTTCTTTCTTTTTTTCATGTGTTCTGCCACAAAACTTACAGTCCACTGCATCGCCGATCTGTTTCTGGCGCGCAGCTCCAAGCACAGCATGCACCTCCTCCACTGCAGCTCCCGAAATGGTTTTGCTGTTTTCCCGCGACAGCTCCGCGGCTCTGCAGTGCTGTATGCATGCATCCAGTGTCATGTTTTTCTCACGCAGCAGTCTCTCCCTCAAACTCGGGTTGTTAAGTCCACATACAATCCTGTCACGAATCAGTGAGTCTCTTATTACTCCAAAATTGCACGTTTTTGTCAGCAGCTTTAACTCCGTCACATAGCTGTCGATTGTCTCACTGGCGCCTTGGTTTCTCGTGAAGAACCGATAACGCTTCACAGTTTCATTAACTACAGGGTTGCAATGATTATCAAACTTCTCGATAATGTCCTTAACTGTTCATTGATCTCTCGCCGTGTTGCCCATTAGCGTGTCTAGCAGCTCCCTGCCGCTCTCACCAACGACATAACTGAACAAGCTTACTTTTTTCTGTTCTCCGTCTGAGTCCATGGTCAGCTCCACATAGAGCATAAACTCGTCCCTCCAGGTCTTCCATGTCCGCGATAGGTTACTGGAGTCCAATAGCAGCGTCGGCGGCGCTTTAAGGCCCTCCATGCCTCGTGGCGGTGCTAACTCAATTAGCTGCTAGTTGCTCACCGCTCCGACAGGCGTCTCCCGGGGGTCCACTCCGGCCGTGCAGCTCACTCCGCTGCCTGCTCCGCTGTCCGCTCCGCTGCCACCATGTTATATTCTGGTCTCATTCACAATAGACTCCAGAATATCTATTTCCTACCCAACGGGGTAGTAAGGTTTTTTAATAAGTCCACAGCAACATACAGTCTAGGCCAACACTCCTTACTTGTGTGACACTCTAAAACGTCCGTGCAGCAACACAATCCACTGTGGAACAAACCATCTTACAAACAATAATTCACATTATTACAGGTGTCGTAAACCACCGCCTCTGTTCAAAGATGGTCACTCACAGTGGTTATGAATGGCTTCTTTCTCTCCTCTTTCAAACCATCTGTCTTCTCTGTCCAAAATGTGAACATTGGCATCCTCGAAAGAGAGACCTTTGTCCTTTGGATGCAGATGGACCGCCGAGTCCCGTGGAGGTGGCTCTTCTATGTTGTGCCATGCGCTTGTGAAGTGGCTGTTTGGTCTCTCCAATGTACAGGTCTGGGCATTCCTCACTAAACTGTACAGCATACACCACATTGTTAAGTTTGTGTTTGTGTGTTCCAATGAGAGTCTGGATTGTGGGTGACGGACAAGGTAAGCGACTCATGTTGTAACTGACGTCAGACGCCGGAGATTTTGGTAGAAAATTAAAGTGATTGGTAGCTTAGAATTGAACAAATTCCTTTAAGCTTCAGTATTACCAAATACACTTATCAATTGTCTTATAACTAACAACATTTGTCTAAATCATCTCCAACACCCTGGAGAACAACGGGGAGAGTTTAGAGGCTCTCCAAGATTACATCGATCTGTGCTTCCAGGATCTCATAATGAAGAAGGCTCAGAGTGCATCTTCCCCAGCCAAATCTGAGACACCGTCATCGAAAAGATGTCGCCTGGCAGATTCCCCCGGCACAACATCGCCAGCCGGCAAATATATTGCCGACATACTCGAGTCAATCGACAAACGACTGTCCAGTTTCGATGCAAGCTGTCCTTGGTGGAGATTCTACACCGGGAATTTAAATCCTTGTGAGAATCCCTGGAGTTCAGCCAGCAGCAGGTGGAAACGCTCGCTGCTGAAAATGCCACGCTAAGGGAGTCGGTGAAATGTCTCACAGACAATGTTACCCAGCTCAATAGAGAAAATAAAAAAATAAAAGAGACAGTTATTGATCTACAAGCTCATGGCATGCAAGATAATCTTGTATTTTCTGGTTTTCCAGAAAAAGGAGAAGACGCGGAGACTGAAAAGCTTCATCAAAACCCACCTGAAGCTGCCGGAGGACACCGTAAAGAACATCGCCTTTGATAGATTACTTTCCAAAATACACAAAATGCTTTCTAAATCAGATGAATCAATATCACTTCCTATTGCAAAATGGGAAGCGGATTTATCAGTTAACTTAGACCAAAACTTCTGGTCTCAGATAGGCTTAAAAACCTTTCATTTAATTAGAAATCCCAGTCTTCAATTAATTCAATACAAAATATTACATAGAGTACACTATACAGGTCATTGGATGTTCAAGATGGGCTTTACGTCTACCAACAACTGCTCACACTGTCAAACGAATACACCGGACAATTATATATATCTGCTCTTTGGTTCTGTCCACCAGTTCAGAAGTTTTGGCGCGAGATATTTGAAGACTTATCAAAGTGTCTGAAATGTAACATTCCAACTTCCCCTTTAGTGTGTTTGTTGGGCAGCTTAGATTATGTCAATACATAAAAGAATATAGCCCATATGGTTTACACTACCCTGTGCATAGTCAAGAAAACAGTCCTCATGAACTGGAATAATAAAAATAATCTTAATTCTAACCAATATAGAAATTATCTAATAGATTACATTTGTCTTGATACAGCCTCTGCCACCACATCAGATCAATTGCTCTGGGCTCGTTTGATCAGCTCCATCACCTAGTGGGGGTGGGGGGGTCATGGTTTGGTCCCACCTTCGCTGTTGTGATTGGTGTGGGGGTAGGGACAGGTTTGGGGCATTGGGGGATTCCCCAGGAGCATCTTCCTTGGAGGGCTCGACCCAGGGTTGCGGTCATGGCCTGTTAAGGGTTCTGTTAGCTCTTAGGTGATGGTTTACTTGTGGCTGCATGCAGTGGGGCTAGGGGAGGGTCTGTGCTGACGGACGTGGGTTACTGACCTGCAATGTTCCCTCTAATTTTTCATGTGTCTGAGCGAACTTACAAACTCCCTGAACGGTCCCTTGGACCACTGTGAGCAACAGCAGACGTGTGCACTGTGGTCACGCCAGTACTGAATCCATCCAAGTTACATTGTTTATTAAAATAATCAAATTACAGCATTTACATTTATGTTAGACTACTTTTAATTAACTGCTTTAGCCCACTTACAATGAAAATTTAAAAAATCTTGTTCATGACCTGTGTAGTATGTTAACACTATTGGAAGTAAAAATAATTTGAACTCCAATTTTGAAAACACAACTTTTTTTATTTATTTTTTATAAAGCTCTGACTTGTATTATGAGTCTGTGGTCTGTGAGAGAGTCCTGTAACTCTCTGTTTGGAAAATACAGTATATAATGACCAATGTTGGGCAATTAATTATATAGTTACTTCTTCAAAAAAGTTACTGAGTTTTGCAAACAAAGTTTTTTGCAGCTGTTTACCTGGAGTTTCTACAGGAACTGACTTAAGTATCTTTTCAAATCAGGATCATTAAAACTGACTGTGATGGCGATGAACTCCACATGGTTTTTTGTGAGAAGTAGGTACCTAATAATGATTGTGATTTCATGCCTGAGTTGAAAACCTGGATTTTCCAAAATATTTCATTTATTATTATATTAAAATGTAAGAATTTTCAATATTGTTATTGTAAGGTTCCAGATTATCTGCACATGCTGCAAAATAAAAACACAAACTGCAGCTTTTATTCCAGGTAGTATGAAGATTAGCATGTACATGATTTGCTCTTATTATTTCATCCTCGTGAATCAAATGTGTTGAATTCAATAAAACACATTAAACTAAACTTGTGTCATCAGACTCTCAGCTGTTTGGGCTGTATTATCTTTCAGTGAAAACTAGATGGAGCTCTAGTTCTAGGAACTGGCGCCTGCCAAAGAAGCTATATGAATTATATTCAAATGCATACATAGCGGTAAACGAATTTGGACACCAGAAAAAAAGACACACAATATAGGAACTTTTTTTTTTTACCAGTATTAAACCCTCTAAACTTTTATTCCAAACTTTTTTCAAAACTACTTTTTTAACACCAAATTAAGAAAGAGAAATCCAACATTTGGATTCATTTGAATGAGCTCAGTAGAAAATGTAGGGGAGCTGGTTGTGAACTGAGCTTCAGAGAAACACAACATATTGATATTGACTATGAAGCTTTGAGTGGAAAAAGACAGAAAAACAACATGTTTATCCTGGAATAATGGGAGCTTCCATCTTTAACCTCCTAGGACCTGCCGTCCACATATGTGGACATCACATTTTTGGTTATTTAGACCAAAATACTCAATTTTGCTCTACATGGGCCTGATATCCACTTACGAGGACATTATACTGCTACTGTTCTATCAAAATTTTAAATGAATATCCTCATTTGCGGCTGTAACCCAGTGTTAAAAACTGGATTAAAAGCATAAATATTAATACTCTTCTGATTAAAATACTAATTTCATAATGGTAATAAATACTGATAAAAAGCATGTAAACATAAGTTTAACTAATATGTACGTATGTATATGTAATATATAAATGGTGTGGGGGCAGGACTTTGTCCTGTGGAGTGTGTTTGTTAGATCGACTGAGGGACCAATCATTGGTCGGTCTGACCCTTCCCCCAGTCAGGGGCGGATCTAGAGAAAATTTCTTAGGGTGGCATGAGGGTGGCAAAGAAATCAAATGGGGTGGCAAAATCAAAGCCTTTTTTAAACACTTATACAGGTGGTTACATATGGTTAAAATAATTCAAATGCAGTAAGTATACACATTTTTCATATAACTATAGTCTATAACTTAATTATCGTCTGTAGTCCACATAATTAAACACTTTAGTTACATAAAACATGTGAGTTTTGATTTTATGTACTGTACAGCCTGTATAATAAATAAACATGTATCCCAATAAGTATAAAATCCAGAAAGCTACACAACATGGGGCGGTTCATTTACAAACACAAGTCTAACTTAAGTTTCACACTGTTTTTTGTTAGAAAACAATCCCATTGTTACTGCTTAAATTACACAAAATTTCAGAAATCTGCACTGTCATGAACAAAAATTTAAACCTAATTTTTCATGATTTGTTAGACTAACCCTCTGAGGTTTGAAATACAACCGGCTATTATTGACCCCTTTTGAGTTTACGTTTGTATTTCACCCTCAAATTGTTTCATTTTATTTTTTCCCCTTGCCTTGTTTGGTATCATTCTTTTCAGCTCAACTGAATTTAGTTGTTTTTTTCACTGACATACTGCATTAGTATTACTGATCTGAAATCACAAAAAGAACTTACAATCCTAGTAGTATTTTTGTACTGTAAAAAACCACAGACATGTTGAGTAAATGTTTATAACTTGAAATGCAAATATAAATTGTACATTTTGTAAACATATACAATTATTTATCTAAAAACGCAGCCAATACACCTGCCGTTTTTTTAGGTCTATTAGGTTATGTTACATAACCTAATAGACCTACACCTTAGTTCACAGATTCACTTTGTCTGGGGTTTATTTCTGGGATTTCACACAACCCAGGATTCAAATCATGAATACATAATGGGCTTGGATTTACAACATTATGAATGAAATGTGCTCTGGAAGCAGCATGTCTCCCTCCCCTTTCGACAGGTTGTGTGTGAGACTTTAAATCATCAAACTGTAAATTATAAATTGTAAATAGTTATTGATCCCTTTATCCCGAGTCCTAAAGTGTATATTTATTTTCTTAATCTTCTTATATTTATTGTTTGTTTGTTTACTTGCACTGCTGTAACTGGAGCCTCGTCGTCTTGTCTCTCTATATACTGGACTGTATGTAGCGGAGATGACAATAAAGTTTACTTTGACTTCTGCACCAAGCAGGCGCACCGAGGGCTCTCGCGCTCACTTTATAGAATTTCGAAAAAACATCGGTGCAAATTATAAGTCTGTATCATGATGTCTGGTGTTTTCGTGTTTGTTGGTTTGTTTTTATTTAAGTTTATTTTGCGAGTTGGTTATTAGATGCTGCTCCAGCTAGCCAGAGAATCCCCCGCCGCCCCGCCCTCTCCTCCCTGTGCCGCAAGCAGCAGGCGCACCTCGCAAACGGAGGGCGCCCTTACTCCCAGCAAATGGGCGATAGAAAACCGATCGGTGCCTATGCCATTCCCAGTATGCGCTGGCTGATGTCGGGGCAACATGAGTACGAGCATTTTTTTTTTTTTTTTTTTGCCGATGCCTGTGATGCCGCCCCGTGCAATTAAAAACCGCTACTGAGGAGGTGTATCACTCTGGTTTACATTGTACAGTGTTTACGTTGCAAATGTGCCTTTGTGACATTCATTAGTGCCCTCACTGACACGCAAAACAACGACTACACAACAGAGCAACTACACAAGACAACACAACACACTAACTATACACTCCACACTAAACGTCACAAATCTCCCACATCTAAAAGCTCGCTCTCTCTCTGTCACACACAGACTCGCTCGCTCTGTCTCGCTGCCGTTACCGTCACTCCCCAAACTTTCCTTCCCCTTCTAAACAACCAAATCCCACCTGTTGACTGTTTTTTTTAATTGGTCGACATGGTACATTTTTCCACCGATAGGAAAGAGGTTGCTTTTTTTTTTCTTTCTTTACTGTTTTCGCGCTGAAAACGCTTAAACACACACACACACACACACGCACACACAAATTGACGACAGTATTTAGAAAAAAGCGTGGCTGAAGCGTGCTCTGATATTGATGCCACACTCACTCTGTCAGGTCTGATTCATAGAAGATCAGGTTTCCTTTCTACAGCTGATGAAAAGCCAGTTTTCCCAGAGACTCAATCATCCTCCTGCTCTCTGGACTCCAGTGTGGATCTGTCTCAGCTCCTCCATCATACTTGACCTTCTTCACTTTGGCCTGAACCACCAGGAAGTGGATGTACATCTCAGTCAGGGTCTTGGGCAGCTGTCCTCCCTCTCTGGTTTCCAGCACATCCTCCAGAACTGTAGCAGTGATCCAGCAGAAGACTGGGATGTGGCACATGATGTGGAGGCTTCGTGATGTCTTGATGTGGGAGATGATCCTGCTGGCCTGCTCCTCATCTCTGAATCTCTTCCTGAAGTACTCCTCCTTCTGTGGGTCAGTGAACCCTCTGACCTCTGTCACCATGCCAACACAGTCAGGAGGGATCTGATTAGCTGCTGCAGGTCGTGTGGTTATCCAGAGGTGAGCAGAGCGAAGCAGTTTCCCCCTGATGAGGTTTATCAGCAGCACATCCACTGAGGTGGACTTTCTAGGGTCAGTTAGGATTGTAGTTTTGTGGAAATCCAGAGGAAGTCGACACTCATCCAGACCATCAAAGATGAAGACAACCTGGAAGTCTTCAAAGCTGCAGATTCCTGCTTCTTTGGTTTCAGTAAAGAAGTGATGAACAAGTCCCACCAAGCTGAACTTTTCCTCTTTCAGCACATTCAGCTCTCTGAAAGTGAATGGAAATATGAACTGGATGTCCTGATTGGCTTTGTCTTCAGCCCAGTCCAGGCTGTATTTCTGTGTTAAGACTGTTTTCCCAATGCCAGCCACTCCCTTTGTCAGCACTGTTCTGATTGGTTCATTTCTTCCAGGTGAGGCTTTAAAGATGTCTTCTTGTGTGATTGTTGTTTCTGGTCTGTCTGGTTTCCTGGATGCTGTTTCAATCTGTCTGACCTCATGTTCATCATTGACCTCTGCAGTCCCTCCCTCTGTGATGTAGAGCTCTGTGTAGATCTGATTCAGAAGGGTTGGGTTTCCTGCTTTAGCGATGCCCTCAAACACACACTGGAACTTCTTCTTCAGAGCAGATTTAAGTTTAGGATGACAAACTGCACCTGGAAGTTCTCAATGAACAAAACCACAATTTATAAAATAATGTACTGTTTTACAAAATGCAATTTAGACAATTTAACTTTATAATACTATCATAATTCTTACATGTTTGTCTATGTATCTGGGAATCAGTCAATTTTCCATTAATTACCAGCATCTTAAATCTTTATAAAAATCCTCTTACTGCTCTGCAGATGGTCAGCCAGCTCCTCCTGCTTCATTCTCCTCAGGAATTCTAGTGTGACCTTCACAAAAGCCTCTCTGCTGCTGTTCCTCTGATTCTAAGCATTCTGGGTAATCTGTACTCAGAACCTTCTGGATCTTCTTCAGTTCATTCTTCACAAAAGTGATGATGTTGTCCTCCAGCAGCTAGAACAGAATACTTTATGAATGAGCCAATCAGACTGAAATCATGGAGCCAAACATCAGATCCACGTTGGACACACTGACACTGGTCTACAAAGAGCAGCATGGAGATGACTGTGAACAGAATAGATGTAAAAGTAGTTGTTGTACATGTACAGACCATAAATATGGAGTCCAGGTGTGTTTGATGCTGCTGGGCAGACTGACCATTGGGAACCTCTGAGCTCTGCTGGTCCACTCTGTGGAGGAACCATGAAGGATTAGTTCCCATTCAATCTGAACTCAATTCAATCTGAGAGACAAACAAGTATAAACCGAAGAAAATGTAAAACAAAGTACTCAGTTATTGAAACTAGATTTGTGTTTGCCCTCCATCCAGTAACACCTGAAACACCTGATTGGAATTCCCTATCTATACTGTGTTTGAAGCACAAAGGAGACCCTTGCTGGAGCTGCTGGAGTCCCACAGACACTCAGCCTCATCACTACACAAACACCTCCTACAACATCCACTCTTTACACTCTGACTGCTGTGTTTATGGAAACACTCCAACACACACCGCTTCAGATATGAATATGTGTGTGAAACAGAGCTGAGCTGACATTAAACACGATGGAGGATTTATTCACAAACACACAACATTTACACACACATTTTCTTTTCCACATTTTGTGTCACAGTCCTTGGTCGTGTGACTCAGTGTTTTTGTTTCCTTGTATTTTGATATTCAGTGTTTATGTTTAGTTCTTTTGGTATTAGCTTCTAGTACTTTAGTTGTTTGTTTATTAGATCCCTTTATGTTGTCACCCCAGTGGTAAGTATTCCCTGTTGGTTTGTGTCATGTCTATATCTCCATATTTCCTGTTTTATGTTAAAGTATCTTGCTTTTCTTTGTACTATGTGTTTAGTTTCACTCTCCCCTGTGATGGCATTATGTGTATTATTTAGTCTGTGTGTTTCTGTTCAGTCATCAATAGGTCATCTGTTGTTGTCTCAGTCATAGTTATCACAGTATTACGTAGTTGTCTTCAGTATCTCACACTACGTAGTTGCCATAGTTATCATAGTGTTTGATAGGTTTCATAATTATCTCAGTTTTTCATAGTCTTCATAGTTTTCATGTCTATCACCAGCCAAAAAAAAAAGGCCCGCCTTCTATTTTTGCAATCTAGCTCCATCCCCTGTATTGTCTGGTTTTTGTGTCCTTTTCAAAAAATACACCAGCGTTCCTGCCATTACAATTTTGTATTCTATGGAATTTCCCTTTCCATGTTTAAGGCATAAAAGGCAACTTTTAGCTTTAGTTCATGTGAGAATATTTATTTATTTATTTATATTACAAATGTAACTACAGAGTAGAGCATTAAAGAGGTGATGAAACACATGTACAAAAGCTAGTTTACACCATGGAGTTATGTTCTAAATACTATCATCAGATAAAAACACTATTTGAGAAACTGTTTTTTACAAATAAATAAAATGTTTAGTGTAACTCATTGAAAAACTATTTAAAGTGTTAAGTATATCCTTGTTTTTAAAGTGAACTCATTTTTGCAGCCATGGTCACCAGTAGAGCAGCTACAAGTTACCTAACATTGACCAATATAAGTCTATTAGCAGCACCCACCCACATTCCGGATAAGATGGCGCTGAAGGTATTTATTTCTTTTATCTCCACAGACAAAGTTAAATCTATCACCGTTTTTTTTTTTTTTTTAGAGCGGGGCTCCACTACAGTGAACAGCTATTCAAAGGCTGTTTTCTTGTGTTTGTGTCAGTGTTGATGGCATACTTGTACATAAGCCACTGCATTAGACACTGATGTGTCACTCCACACCCAATTCATAAGTCAAAAGCTATGCTGTCCACCTAAGTGGACATTTAAAAACGCTGTGAAAAGTTGAAAGCTTGAAAAAAAATCCAGATTGAGATTGTCATATTTCATGCATGAAAGGGTTAAACACAGGTAATGTTTCACATCCACTTAAAGAGACTGTTTAAATGGGATTGGGGGAATAATATGAATGCACCACAGTTTGTATCCAACAACATCAAGTAGTTAAATCAGCTCTCAAAGAGTTGATGTTACTAACAGCTACCCCTCTGCGCAGACGCCTGCTGGGCTTTAAAAAAGAACAGGATGATCTTTAAACACATCACTCTTTAAGGACACACATCTGATGTTAGCCAGGAAAACATTACACACTGACTTTAATGTAGAGACTTGAAATAAAAACACACACACTTTGTTGTGTGAAGAAATCAAACATGAGCTGAACAAACAGTGAAGTTCCTAAAGACAAACTTTTAAAGGAGGAAACAAAGCAAACTTACAGTTTCTTCACACAGAGACACCAACAACAAGCTCCCCTCTACACCTGATGACTAAACATGGACACATAGGTGAACTGCTTCCTGGAATGAGGCGGGACTCCACCTGTAGCGAGACAGGTGGGAGGGGCTCAGAATTGAAAAATGAGTGTAAAGAACAGGGGTCATATTTACTCCAGCTCATGATTCAAAAACTACATATACACCAAACAAAAAACAGAAGTGTCTTCAGCTGAAGTAGCAAACAAAAAGTCCATTTAATGAAGAAGAATTACCTGAATGAAGAGCTCCAGTAGCAACTTCTCCTTTATGTAAATGCAGTTTTTTTTTCTGTCTGTCTACAAACTGATTTTTCACTTCAAACTGGACTTAAGCAGAGAAAGCACTCAGGAGAGTGAGTCTGTCAGCAAATCAGTGTGCATGCAGAGTCTGAGTGATGAATGTGACTAAAGACCAAGTTAACAGCAGTTTAAAGCACAGAGGTCTGAACCTGGAGTAAACAGATGGTTGTTTTTGCATACATTGACGTTAGTTTAATCAGATTTTTATGTATGTATTTATTAATTTTAAATGAGGCTGTTTATCGAAAACACTTTTCAACATACTATGTCACTCCTAAATCGTCATATAGATATACGCCTTCTGATCAAATTTTAAACACACGAAAGACCAACAAAAAGAAAACAAATAGAATTTTGTTTCTGATTTCTATTTCATCATCATGGTTTGGATTATGATACACTCTCTAGAAACATTAAAAAAGACTGTGATAAACTTTTATCTCCAAGCAAGCAATTTCTTTATATGGCACCTTCATAGCAACTCCCAGCTGAAAACAAAGGGATGTACAGTTGACATGCCAAAAACAATACATGTCTGTGCAATCTGCAATTCTGTTGAAGAAAGATGGTGAATCTATTTAATTACTGAAGAAAAATCCTCCACCAAAAAAAAAAAAAAGTATCCATAACTAATAAATAACTCATCTATAGGGCTTTGGAGTGCGATGTCACGGGAGGCCACGCCCCCTGCCGCCATGACAGTAGGCCAAACGAAGCACACGGAAGCGTCAGCTATGGTTCGTACGTACTGTGTTGTCGGTTGCAACGTTAGATCACACGATAGGGAAGGGAAGAAGCTGGAAATGGGCTCTCTTTTCATCGTTTCCCCTTCTGGAGGCAACGGGAGGGATCTCATGTATCCGATATTACTAAACGAAGATGTCAGGCTTGGATTGCAGCGGTCAGACTCAGACCGGTGTTTAACACCGGCACGCAAGGCGAGTGCAACGAAAACGAAAAAGAGCACCCATCGGTGGTAACCCCTGCCCCAAAAACATACAAAATTGCGCTCATTGTACGCTAATCTGCACATAACTTTCAGATGAATCATGCACCTGGAATACTGGTGTACATTTATATTATGTGTATCCACTAATTTTATCTTACATGCTTTCATTATGCAGCTGCAGAGTATGAAGGTGTGCCCCGTGCAGAAGTAATAGATGAAGATCTGACAGAAGACCAACAATAAAATCACCATGTCATGGAGGCTGTGGACAGGAGTTACTCATATCATGTGAGGGTGAAGACACAACACTGCTTGATAAGATTGTTAAGGTGTGGTGTGTTTTGGTGAATATGTGCCCCAGTGTGGTTGTCAAACCAGTGCCAAATGAAACTTGAACTCTTGTTGAATATTCATAAAACTGCTGTGTTGCATGTACAGTTCATCGTAAATAATTGTACTTTCTGTAAAGTGGTTTCAATAAAACAGAAATGAAAAGTATGTTTTTTTTATTATTATTCAAGATCTGTTCACATGTACTTAGCAAGCACATGTGGAGGTACACATGAAAAGCAAACTATTTACATGGCAACGCACAGCTGGCATCAATCGTGAATCGTTCATCTAGAGCAATTTTGGGGGCAGCTGCTGAGGAGAAGTCAATGTTATGTGCAACCTCAGGCTGTATCTTGGCCATATACAACATACTCACAACGTGGAGGCTTAAAAATGGTCAAATCTTGTACCCAACCGTTTGTGAATTAGATGTGCGCCTCCAGGAATTTATAATTCCGAAAATGATTCGCCCTGTATGCGCCGACTCCACAGACAAGGTACGCGAAAATATCGGGATAGGACAACGGCGGTAGGCTGTCTGGGTTTCCGCTCCACTGCCTTTTTTCATATGGGTCCACATTACTGATGCACGCTATTTTTTCCAAGTACCGTCTCTTGGCGTCTGGGCGCAATCGGTCGCGATACAGCCCTTTGTCTTTTGCGCTGATTTGTGGCCTTCTGTCATGCCGCTGCGATCCCACAATGCAATGCGGCGTGACGTCAACTCCAAAGCCCTATATTCTCATTTATAAGACTTTGCTTACAGTAACACTAAATTGACTTGGAGTTGCTTTTGTTCTTGCTTTTTCCACATGACTTCATTCAAACCTGAATGTTCAGAGTTGAGGCCTGCTTTAAATTCCAAAGAGTATGTTTGTGTTCAGGTTTCATTCAGAGCTAATGATCCAACAGATTACACATCTGATGTGTCCAAATATAAAGGGGGAATTTAAGGGGTAATTTGAAATGGGTTCTAGGATCATTTTATGACTTTTGGAGTTTTTGATAATTTAGATATGGTAAAACTGGGGCAGAAATTGTTATGTTTAAGTTAAAGGATTAAAATGAACTGAATCCTGTTTAGAAGATAAAATGCCGGTGTTCATGAGAAGCTGTACACCAAATTTAAAGGGAAATTGTGGGACATTTTTGAATAAAAGATATGCTTTGGGGAAAACTAGCAAAGAGTTTATGAGTAGAAAAGGTTTTATTTCTTTTTGATTTCTAGAATAAGTGGTTATAATGCAGGCTTACACATACAGATATTACATAGATTTATTTCTAGGGTAGAGGAGAGAGTTTTTCTTAAGAGAGTGTTAAAAGTGCCGCTGACCAAATGAATAACATTGAAGATTATATATGTAGAAATGATTTTTTCTTACACATTGCGATCGTGCTCATTAACAGAGTTGATGTTCGGTCCATTTAAGGTCATAGGCTTCAATGAGCGCGATGTCTCAGTCGATATATTGCGGGGGACTTGGAGCAACAGAAGGATAAACAGCATTCACGCTTACAAACACACATGATTTAAACATAGGCGAGGCCAAAGGCCTGGAATTCATTTAGCTTTTAACTGTATAGCTCCTAACTTGCAGGGATGGCGTGGAGTGTAGTGAATGAATGCATAACATGCTTACAGACACAAACATGACAGAGATTTATTTTATAGGGTAAAGGTGGAGCACATGTTGCTTTGTTTCTGCTTAGCAACTAGTGAGGCGGGTGAAACAAAATGTTGTAGATAATGGAAACTTGTCTAACTGGCATTAACAGTAACTTTTGCATGTTATGTATATGCTTGAAGCAAAAAGAGGCGTAAATCCTGATAGAAATTTTGAAGCGTGCTTTCTAGCGGAGATTTAGGGTGACATGGGGATGGTGTATATTTTACCCGGGGTGTGTTTAATAGAACTAAAAGTGTTGCTCACACATATAAAGAGTATTGAGATTAAGTAAAGTTAATATAAAGGATAAAGCCCAGAACATGATATTGTGAACCAACTTTGAATAATTAAAGGAACATTAGATGAACACAGTAGGTTAGTGAGGTGTAGCAGAGAGAGGCTGTTTGTTTACAGGAGAAGATGTCCACTAGAGAGGGACCCAGAAAAGGAGCAGAGACCACTTAAGCATGAAGTGTTTTCAAGTGGGAGCTGGTGTTTTATTACTGGACCACCTAGATGACATGAGGTTATTGTTTGATTTGCTGAGTCAGGGGACGGCTAGAGAGGGTCAGAGCGAAGGCAGTGGACCTGGGAATGGTGGTTTCGGGGCCCATGATGCCATTAATGGATCTAGAGGTGACAGAGTGGGTCGAGGAGTGACACAAGGAAACGGTGTGGTGACGTCTCTGGAAGAGACGTCAAGAGAGGGAATTGTAGAATTACAGGGATTATTTTACATAACCATCATCTTTATCATTGCATTAATTATCATTCATCAAAGCATTTATTGAAGTTGTTGGCATTATGTTATAATTTGTATTACAGGGGTTATGTTAAGGTTCAAAAATATAGGGAAGGAAACACAGGAGGAGTGCAAGTAACCACACTGGTCCAAAAGGTAAAGACGAGGATTTTAATGAAAAGACACGCGTGGGAGAATGAGCTGACTCCGTAAGCAGAGAGCCCCACAATCTCATCCTCCTAACATCAAACTACAATTTTATATGCATCAGAGTATATTTAGTGACGCCCCCTCATTGCGTCAGTACATCAGCTTCAAAACCACAAATGTTCTATTTGACAACTTAAGACACAATTAAAAGTACACTGGCTTCCATCTTCTCCCCGGTGGTTTCCCGTAAGCCAGCTCAGCTCTCGCATCGTACACCTGCTTCTTCATCAAACAGTCACGTACACACAGAAACTGCACCCTAGCCAAACAATTTAAACTTTCACCTACAAGTGAACCTCTAACTAAGTGTGTGTGTGTGTGTGGTTACGTAAATGTCTATGTGCTAACCACAATCGCACCCCATTTCACCTGCCGAATATCTCCTGACCTCCCCCAGACACAGAGACAGAAGCCGCTCTCGTGTATGTAATAACCGAACCAAAACTATGTATGTGTACTCTACTGAGTAAAGGTTTTAATCAAGAACCTCTACTGAAAGCTTAATCAAAAGATATAAAAGTATAAAAAATAATAGCATCATCGAAACTGCTCCTCAGACTAACTTTCACTCAGACTCTGGTTTTTGGTTTCACTTCCTGCAAAGCATGTAACTTCAAAAACATATAACTTCCTGTCTTATTTTGGCACAGAGCTACTCTGCGTGGGGCCTTTTCTTTCACAATGCCGTCTGCATATAAACATTTAAGATTACAAATTCAACTCAACAGTTTAAAGTGGTTATAACTGCACCTGTAATAAAGACTGATATGATACCAATATGTTTGAACATCTGAATGCATCTGGATGCAACATCACTCTTAATAATGAAATGGTAATGATGATTATACTAATAGCCGCAAATAATAGCAGTAAAATATTTCTCTTCCGGACAGTTATCATAATCACATATTAACATGTTTATTACAGGTGCAGTTATAACCACTTCAAATGGTTGAGTTAAATCTATAATCTTAAAAGCTTATATGCTGAATGTGTTCAGCAACATGTTGCACTAGAGTTTACTTGACAACAGGTGACAGAAGGAGGACAAGTCCATGGGGACCTCATCACCATATTTGGAAGAGGATGCCAGAAAGGGGAACTTCTGTGTCTGCATTTATCTCTTAAGATTGATCATTGTCTGTAAAAGAGGCAAATACTGTTCTTAAGATGCAAATTATGTGCTTGTAAACGCAAGAGGGGGCGTTATAATACCCTGATGTTATAAAAGCAATCTGAAGTGTATTTTTGGGCGGAGATTTACAACTGATGGTTTGCAGTTTACATCTCCCCACGCTGCGTGTATTCATTAAAATCAATTGTTTTGATCAAGCTCTTCTGGACCATCGTTGTTTTACTCTCGTCCTCAATATCGGACCCTTAACACTTCCCAGTTACAGCAGCTTTCTGTCCCACAGGCTGCTACTTGACAGAGAGCATCTCCCACTATATTTTCCCAGGAAGCTACTGGCACTGGTCATCTTGGGATTTTCGTCCTTCTATGCCCTAACAGTTAGCAGACAACTATGTTTCACTATGTTATCTGCTAAGTAAAGCTAAGCAGTTTTTCACCAGGTCATCCTGACACATACTTCATGTAAGTCTGCAAAGGATATATAAATATCCTAGAATGAGATTCTAAACACCTAAATGCATGAGAATGTGGAAACTAGAATTTTCCCCATTACACAGTGATCTATACTCAATATGTGGATTTGTCCTCAAATACAAGAGCGATCAAAGTTTGTCCTGAAATAAGAGCTGAACTAACAAACTGAGGAATTGGGACTCCACTTGAAGCAGCACAGGTGGGAGATGCTCAGCTCGGTGTGTGTTTTGATATCCTTGTTTAAAAATATGCCGTCTGACTGCTCAGACTAACGGTGCGTTCACACCGAACGCGATAGGCGCGAGCGAAAATGCCCCAAACGCCCCTAATTTGACGCGTGCACATTCGCACCTCAACGCGTGTCCAAGAAAAATCCATCGCGCGTCAAAATTGCATATTTTGACGAGCGTGAACCGGAAATGTGGGAGGAATGTGGGAGGAAGTTTTATTATGCCGTGCTTTTTCTCCGTCTGCGCGTCACTTTCGTGCGCCTTTTTCCCTCGCGGTGCAGGTGTGTATCTCCGAATGAGGGTCATAGTTATGAGTGTTTTTGTGCTGTTTTTTCTATTGGACGTGATGGTTATCAAAACCAAACATGATAAGTTTGGCAAGCGCAGGAGACACGACACGGAGGAGATTTGTCAATCAGGCTGCAGAATGCAATGCGCATTGTTGAAAGCTGTACGGTGCAATAAAAAAAATCAGCGAAATGTGACGGGTGAACAGCGGGACCACTGTATACTGTTTTATTAATAAACAAAATATATTCCTATATGACAACACGCATAAATTAACTGCCTACATTAATTCACTGTAAACCTTGTCCTTCTGACTGACACTCCCCTGCTGCCTCTCCGGGCTGTCCCTGGTCCTCGGGGGGGAAGTTCTCCACGGTCCGCACCATATTGCCGCTAGTCTCCCGCGGGGTGAGGAAGGGGTCCAGAAACCCCATGACCGCGAAGAACTTCCATCTCTTCCCCGATCCTGCTGCAGACCCACTCCTCATCTCCTTCGCGCAATCGCGTGTCGTCGCGCTCTTTCCATTGACTTTACATGTAAACCTGACGCTCTGGCCGCCTCTATCGCGTTCGGTGTGAACGCACCGTTAGTCAGAGTAAAGTTCACATGCTGATGTGTGAAGACATGAAACCTTGTTGTAGCTGCAGGTGTGAAGACACTGATCCCAGATCAGCCCTGCTGTATTTGTAACATGAACATTTCTGCTGCAAAGCTTCAAATGTTCAGCATGTTTCTCTGTTTCCAGTCTATAGATCCAGTCACACTTTCTACCTTCACCTGTGCAGTAAAGACTGAGAGCAGAGCTGAAACCAACCATCCAATCAGTGAGCAGCATCAACACCTGAGCTTCATTCAGACTCTGTTATTGAAGATGTTGTTGTGTTAATGAAATGATGTAAATATCCAAATATGGAGGATCATTTTCTACCACGACGCACGTTTTTCCATTTAAATGTAGGCTCGAGGCGACAAGCAGCAGACCGGAAATGAGCTCCCATATAGGACTCACGCCACCATCAGACATCAGCAGCAGTGGGTTTCCTGTCTGACAGTAGTGTAGTAGCTGAGAAGGCCGAGGTTCACGCTCAGCGGGCGCTCCTCTATGAGAGTCCCCAGTTCAAGGGCTGCTGGGAGCATGTGGTCGCAAATTTTGAAGATATACTGATAACCTTAACCCACTATCGATGTGGAGATCCAACTTTTTTGTTCAACCTGTCTGGTGTGTTCTTTGGACTTCATGGTGTTGTTGCTCCCAATATTCTCTTAGACAACCTCTGAGGCCGTCACAGAGCAGCTGTATTTGTACTGACATTAGATTACAAACAGGTGCACTCTATTTAGTCATTAGCACTCATCAGGCAATGTCTATGGGCAACTGACTGCACTCAGACCAAAGGGGCTGAATAATTACGCACACCCCACTTTTTAGTTATTTGTTTGTAAAAAATGTTTGGAATCATGTATGATTTTCGTTCCACTTCTCACGTGTACACCACTTTGTATTGGTCTTTCACGTGGAATTCCAATAAATTGATTCATGTTTGTGGCTGTAATGTGACAAAATCTGGAAAAGTTCAAGGGGGCCGAATACTTTTGCAAGCCACTGTATATGCACAGCATATGCATGAGGACTGACTATAAATATCTACAGAGCCACTTCCTCTCTCTGCTGGTGGTGCATACCTGTCCTTCCATCATGGCTGCTCTCCTTGCTCCTCCTCTTTCTCTGGTTTCTGCTCTCTGAGGTTTTCACTAAGTACATGGCCAGTTGTGGCTGATGTCTGTGGTCTCGTCCTGAACAGTGGTTCTGCTGACACTCACTGGTCCTCTGACTCGTTCCTTCCTCGTGTCAGTGCTTACAGTCTTCTCCTTTGGCGAGCTCATTATCCCAGCTGGGTATCTGATCAGGGCGGCAAGGCGCAGGTGTTGATTGACCATAGTCAGATCCCACCTACAAGCATCTTTGAGGGAAACATCCTGGTGGCAAAAGAAGTTGAGCTGAAAGTCACTGTAGAGTGTAGCTAGCATACAGCTAAAGCTAAGTCATTTTCAATTCAATTCAATTCAATTCAATTTTATTTATATAGCGCCAAATCACAACAAAAGTCGCCTCAAGGCGCTTTATATTGTACAGTAGATGGCACAATAATAAATACAGAGAAAAACCCAACAATCATATGACCCCCTATGAGCAAGCACTTTGGCGACAGTGGGAAGGAAAAACTCCCTTTTAACAGGAAGAAACCTCTGGCAGAACCAGGCTCAGGGAGGGGCGGGGCCATCTGCTGCGACCGGTTGGGGTGAAAGAAGGAAAACAGGATGAAAGACATGCTGTGGAAGAGAGACAGAGATTTATTTTTTTAGGTTGATAAATATAAAAAAAACATATTTGTTAACTTTAAGAGTAAAGAGAGACATTTTATGTATTTCTTAATTGTAAATGGCACCAAATTGTATTCAAATTGAGCCACACTTATGGAGCTCCACAATTCTTTTCCTGGTGTTTTGGTTGACATCTCTTGATTTTCCCATGTCAAAGAAACAGGCTAACAACTGAAAATATGAAATAAACACACATGTAAGCTAAGACTAAAGAAACAGCATTGTTGTTGTTCGGCTTTTCATTTTGCCATTTGTTGATTCACTTGAAGAGCAAGTAACGTAATATGGGTCAAGTGATCAGTTTGACATCAATCTTTCGTGATACACCGTCATATTTACATTATTTGTACAGTACGAATGATTTGCTTTGATACCTGGTCAAACTTGGCTCCGTTTCTCCAACAGCGCACTTGCAGGCAGCAGCTGCCCCGCCCCGCTTAGTGTCTGAGCTCGGATCATACCAATATTAGGGGGGATTTACGCACAGTCGTAAATTCCCACAGTGTGCACTATGTGCTTCGAATATTGTGTGTAGTTTTTTTGTTTTATACAGTTGTCAGCCAGGCATCTAACTATGAAAAAATTACAATCCAAAAGACCCCGGGCTTCTGAAAAAACAACCCGGGCTTCAGCCCAGTAAGCCACCCCCCCACCCTCTCCTGTTTCTACTTCAATCATGAAACTGATCAGTGATCAGCTGATCGGCTTTTCTCTCTTGTTTGTTTATCGCTCTGAATCTTACAACAAACGTTTTCATCTGATGTAAAATGTATAGAAATCCATTATTGTACATAGTATTTTTTTAGGGTCCCATCATAACTTCTTCAGAAGTAGCTAAGTACTGTATATGATGCCAGCATTTTCCCACATTTTCTAGACATTGTACCAGTACTGTGTGTAAAATGCCATTAAGACGTCAATTAAGTTTTATTCTTTCTCACCTGTCTCTCTGTCTCCTCTCACTTTTTAAAGGTTGCCATGTTAGAAAAAATATTTTGCCCTGCCATGGTGTTTATTGATGTGGCAAATGAATGGTTTATGAAAATATATCTAAATCTGTCATCAGTAATCAGTAATGATCATGTCTCACCTCTAGTCTTCTCTGTCTTAATTTCAGGTTTTCACCATGTGTTGTAGATAGTTCAGGAGGTTAACTCGACCAAGCAGTCTACTTTCGGGTACTGTTTAGAATACCAGAATAGGGAGGATGGTGTAGGTTTAAGTTTATTTGACTTATACATATATACCAACAAGACAGTGTACATCACTGTCACAACAGCGTTTGTCTTCATTCAAAGGATTTATGGTTTTTCCTATAATACCTGGTGGGCCGGTCTCTAGTCAAAATGCCCGGGCCGATTTTTTGTCCCAGTCCAGCCCTGCTTGAAGACGTTTCACCTCTCATCCGAGAAGCTTCTTCAGTTCTAAGGGTCAAATGGTGGGGAGTCCCAGATTTAAACCCAGTGGGAGTTTCCCCCCAAAGAGGGACAAAGGACCCCTTGATGATCCTCTACGTAATCACATGAGCCAAGGTGTGAAAGCGGGTGTGGGTCCCAATCGACGAATAGACGAGAGCGAAATGATCTTAGTTGAATAACCTGGGAACGGTCGAGGAGATATGATTGAAATCAGGCGAGGGGAACATGAAGAGGATAATTAAGAGGAAGCATCAGCTCTGTCTCATCTAACTACACAGTATTATAATCATGCACTTATGTCTCAAACTAAGACAAAATGAGACACAATGACTTATGTGAGTCTTTAGATTATCAGTAAATGAAATCCACCGTCATGACTTTAACATTGAACAAATCCAGTCCGCACAGGCTCAGGGACAGACTTCATCCTTTTACTCTAACCATACATGAAACATGAAGCTGTCGCTCATAATGAGACAGGAGCTCAGCTTTCAGCGTCACAGCTGGAACAACATCAGCTGACATGAAAGAAACACAGATGTTTGTTCCCTGTTAGCAAAGATGAAGATGGAGAGCGTGAGGGAACTACAGAGAGGAGGAGGAGGACACGGGCTGTGAGGGACGCAGTGGACCAGCCCTCAGACCTGTGTGTCTCACACTGTGATTACAATCCACACACTCAGTTTCAGTAACAAGATAAAGTAATAAGTTACTGTAGTTCTCAGTTACAGCTTCCTGTTTCCTCCACATTTGTCTCTTTTCAGACATCAGCAGCAGCGAGGACGACCCCCCCAGTCTGAGGACGTTCCCACCACATGAATGGGGGACAGGAGGCGCAGCTTCCAGCCCAGCTGGAGTGTGGGCTGAATTTGAGAAAGAGCTAGTTTGGAGAAAAAAGACAGGATTTTTTTTCAGGATTTCCGTGTTATGGAATATAAGGTTTTGGGAATAGAGGGGTAGCTAACAAGTTATTCTAGGGTTTTGGAGAAAAGAGTTTTTTTCAGTAAGTTTTTTTTGCTGGGAGCCGCGGTGCGTTTATGTTCGGGGGGGATCACACGAGTTTTTTGTGACTCTTAGTTTGAACAAATTTCTTTGTTCAGATTAAACAAACGCATATAAATTGAAATAAAGTTTTCCCCCAAGGCATGCAGCCTCTATGTACAGCCATACTGAACGTTACAAAAGCACAACTAAGCACTTATACTATGATTTAACACATTTTAATACATAAACACGGTCCCCCGAGACACAGGCCCGGTCCCGAGTCAGGCGCACGCTCACGCGCTGACCCACCACCAGATGGCGTTTTTTAAGCATAAAAAAGTAAAAACTTTTTTAATAGCTTAAAAATAAAAGAATGCTATTTGATATATAAACGTTCTAAATAATCTAATAATTTATTATTTGAGGGGAAAAAAGCAATGACCTATGAACTAGCATATTTTTTGCATGAATATCATAATTTTTATGAAAATCATATTTTTTATGAATATCATATTTTTATGAATATCATATTTTTATTACTTCCTTTATTACTTTATTACTTCCTGAGCTCATGAATATTTTATTGGGGGCCATAAATCACTCAGTTTGACATAAGGGGTATAATATCTCTCTCTCATTTTATTTGAAAGCGCCTTTCAAAACACTCAAGGTCACTGTACACAGTAGAGTAAAAAGTCCCACAATGCTTTGGACTTTGATTTACAGGGGGTAAGAGTCATCCATAATATTTTTTATTTTTTATTTTACTGCCCATCTGTTTTCATACAAATGTCTCTGTCTTATGGAAAAGGGGTACTGGAGCTTATCCAACAAGGATAGGCAGGGGCCCCCCAGACAGTCTATACAGGAGGCTGACCCTTGCAACATGTACTTCTATGATGACTTCACCATTTAAGTTATTTGGTTATGTTTCACCCTGGATTTTGTGTGATAATATTTATTTTGTCCATTGCTTAAAAAAAAGTATATAAATATAAAACAGAGTATGAACAACAAAACATAATCTTGGAAACTTTGATGTAAAATTCTGCAATTGTTTTCTCAGGATATAGCATGAATCAAACTAATATACAACAGTGTATTATTAATGTGCACACACAAACATACAGAAGCATAAGAGCACTTTGTGAGTGTGTGTGTGTGTGTGTGTGTGTGTCTAATTCTCAGTGCTTTCCATCTGTATGTCCACAGATTGCAGGTAAGTGGTGCTTGACTGGAGTTTGCTCTAATTTCAAGATTCGCCATGGTTGAGCCAACTGAAGATGGGGTTTTAAGGTGGCGTCCTCGTTTCCTCTGTGAGTGCGAGAGGACAGACAAAGCAAAAACATTTGGATAGCATTAAAATATTTACACTGATGATTAGGGATGCACCGATACCACATTTTCTAAAGTACTCGTACTCGTTAAAAGTCCCCCGATACCGGGGACTGATACCATGGTCTGAGACCTGTCTATGTTTGAGCGGCATGTAAGGGGTTAATCACAGGCGCCGAGTGCCCACCCCCAGGCCCCGGCTGCAGCTCGGAGCTGGGAGAAGGCGAGGTGAGACATGTCAGCCGTGTGGAACTATTTCAAAGTGAACGAAGACGCAAACACAAAGGTGGACTGCGTATAGTGCTCAGCGAAATTGTCCAGAGGAAGCTCAAAGGGTAGCGCATTTAACACAAGTAATTTAATCAAGCATCTAAAATCCCAACACGACAACGAGTACAAAGAGCTTACCCATGCTTATTAGCACAGAGGAGCATAGCTGATGCTATAGCGGTGGGACGGAAAATAGTTGGGCATTTTAAACACTCCGCCTTAGCCTACTCCCACCTCGAGGACATTCAGGGACAGCTCAACCAGCCAATAAAGAGACTGCAGCAGGACGTACAGACGCGCTGGCGCAGCATGTATTACATGCTCCAGTCCCTCATTGAGCAAAAGCGAGTGCTGGGGGTGTATGTGTCCGAGCATGAACTCCCTGACTATCTCACCGCTCACCAATCGGCTCTTATGGAGAAGACTGTTGCCATCCTCGCCCCTTTTGAGGAACTAACTAAAAAAGTGAGCAGCTACGACGCACTAGCCTCTGATGTCATCCCAGCTGTGACTGTGCTAGTGAGACTTCTAAACAGAGAAACAGACGAGGGCCATGGCGTCAAGACAATGAAAGCAACCTTACTGGCAGCTGTCAAGAAGCGCTTCAGTGACGTCGAGACCAACCCACTGTACTTCATCTCCACCATACTTGACCCAAGGTAAAGTCTGTGTGCTATAGGAATTCAATGATAAACTACAGTACTAAATGTAAGATTATTTTCCATCTGAAATATTATATATTTGTAACTAAAATAAACAAATACAAATGTATGCAATATATATAATATGAAATACATTTCCCTAATTACTACCAGAAAGTCAAATGGCTGGCATTTGTCACAGTGGTTTAGGGGAAACTAAAATCAGTCCTATTTTTCCACATATTAATACATTCATAAATTTTGTGCAGGTATAAAGATCGCTTCTTCTCCAACAACACTGCTCCAGAGGCCAAGCTGCACCTGAAGCAGGAGCTGCAGATGATGTCCAGAGCTGAGGCAGAGGGGAGTCGGGCAGAAGCTGCAGAACCTCCTGCTAAACTGTTCCTCAAGGCCCAGGCCAGCACTAGCAGCAGTCTGGACACTGTATTTGACAAAATCGCTAAGGAGCAGCCCCAGGCAGCACAGCCGCTGGCAGGAGGTGCTGCCATTGAGCTCGACACATACCTCGGAGAGGCCCCAAGCCCTCGTGAAGACAGTCCTCTGAAGTACTGGAGTGTCAACAAAATCAGGTTCCCCACTTTGGCTAAAATAGCCCGTAAATACCTCTCAGCCCCATGTAGCAGTGTGGAAAGTGAAAGGCTTTTTAGCTCAGTGTCACACATTATAGATGAAAACAGAAACAGTCTGACTGCTGATAATGCAGAAAAGCTACTTTTCTTAAAAAAACCTGCCACTCACTTTTTCTCTCCATTAAGTGAGTCGTCTAAGACTTGATGTTAATACCTACCTTAGTTGCACTGACTGCCACAGTTCTATGTTGGTGGATGTTGTTAGTTTATTCAAATATTGTGCACTAAATAGCAAAGATGTTTATTAATGCCCCTTGTGTTGTTCAAAGCGGCAGAGTTTACAATAAACTGAAAAAAATACTTGAGTTGCAGTGTCACTGTTTAAATTTTTTTTTCATAATTATTTATTCTGTAATATGTTGCATACAACATGCTTTTCATTTTAAATAAATGTTCTTAATTCCAAACCAGTCCCTTGTTTTGTTTTTGTTAAATTATAGGACTAAAGCTGTTACCTGTAAATTTAAATCATGTTTTTATCAAGTACACGGTATCGGTATCGGCGAGTACTGAAATGCAAGTACTCGTACTCGTACTTGTTTCCAAAAAAGTGGTATCGGTGCATCCCTACTGATGATTAATGTTATGTCTTTGCACCCGTAGCGATACATGTTGGAAAATGGAGACTTTACCCACCAAGACTGACGTGCCTGGAAACTTCCCTGTGAGTACGCCCACAAAGACAGGAAACAGTTTAACCACCACGGTTAATCCTCCATCATCATCATCATCGAGTATTACTTTTTTTTCACATCTTTTCTTCTGCTGTTTCCCTTTTTGTCAGTCACGGGGTTTGTGACTGAAATGCGTGTGGTCGATGGGAAGCCTGACGAGTACGGCCTGAATCATTACATCAACACCGGACGGAGTGAAACCTTTGTTGAAAACAGATTATATGGTAAAGTTGCATTTAGCTGTGTTCAGTAAACTGTTAAGTAAAGTTACAGCAGCAGATTTACATCACGTGGTTTCACAGGACGTAGTCTGGACCTCAGCGCTGAGGAGAAGTTCAACCAGCTCTGCTTGCAGACCGGCATCCTTCCTGAAAATATTCTTCATCTTCCTAAAACCGGAACTTTTACATTGGTGCTGAAGTTCTACATAAAAACAGCCTGAAATACAAACTGATGTTGTGCACTGATTACCTCACACTCTCCATGTTTCCTTCTACAGAGGAGTGTCCGCTTCAGTGTTTTGTCTGTCTGACCTGTTGTTGATCGTCTCACCGACACTGCATGAAGATCTGACACCATCTGTTATGGAAATGTGACTGAGCAACATCTTGAGCAGTTTTTAACAATAAAAATGCAAAAATCTAGAATGTTTTTCTTCATTATTCATCCTTTATATGAAATAAACTGAAGAACATCCATAACAACACGATTCACACGAGTATTTCACAATTCTGTCTCCACAACTGTGATCACCGTTTTCTTTGTGTATTTGTAATAGCTTTAATAATTTCTAGTGTTGGACGGCTAAAAGATGAATAAATCATCATCAGACAGACCCATTATAAAAATAGCATTTGCTTCCATCTGACAGAGTTACCCTCAGCTCAAATTACTGTGACATTAAAATGCTGTTTACAGTCTAAGTGCCTCGTTCAGTGAATTTCACACACAAAACATTCATACTTTCATAGCTGAATTTGTCCATACAGTGTAGGACTGTCTCAGAGATGATCAAACATTTGACTGTTAGATGGTTTTCCCTCCCTGAGCCTGGTTACGCTGGAGGTTTCTTCCTGTTAAAGGGAGTTTTTCCTTCCCACTCTTGCCAAAGTGCTCATAGGGGGTCACATGATAGTTGGAGTTTTCTGTTTTCTCTGTATTGTTGTGCAGTCTTTACCTTACAATATAAAGCACCTTGAGGCGACTGCTATTTTGATTTGGTGCTATATAAATAAAATTGAATTGAAATGATTTTTTTCTTTTTTATTTATTTGCTAGTTTCCATGAGCCAGCGTGTCTCAGGGAAAACAATATTTAGACCTATGAAGCCAAGCCCAGCTTATTATTTAGTTATTTCTTCTCCTTCTCTTCACCACGCTCTCTTACAGTATCCTCATCATTTACCCATCTTACCATGAGGTAAGCATGATTCTTTATCTGGAGTAATAAGAGTGTGTGACAGTGTGCAGGTTACAGATGGTGAACACTGATTTTCACTCATTTGGATTCATTAACATTTGCATCAAGGAAAGAACAAAACAGGTTGGTGCACATTTTATAAATCTGACAATAATTTTCATGCTGCAGTTCTTTGCTACAGCCCGATGTCCCCAGCAGGTCCCTGAGGTCATGTGATCAGGGCTTACTTGCTATAAAACAGACTAAGATAAGAACTAAGGCTGACAGAGCTTTTGCCACTGTGGCCCCGACACTGTGGACTCTCTCCCTCATACATTAAGAACTGTGGACTCAGTCGTTGTTTTTAAAAAACAACTCAAAACTCACCTTTTTAAACTGTTTTTGGTTAAATTTCTGCCTGTTTTATATTGTCTGTTTTACCCTTTTCTTATTTGTTATCTTATGTGCAGCACTTTGTGATTCTGTCTAGAAAGGTGCTATATAAATACAATTTATTTATTTATTATTTATTTGTTTGTTGTGTTTTTGTTGCACACATTAAAACATATCTTTGCACATAGTAGTAAATGATGCCCAAGGAGTCTTCTCATATCTGCCACAAGTTTTTATGACTCCACTTACATCAGAAAAATAATGTGATGGATAAAACAAGAGAAGAAGACAGGCATATAAATAAATAGGTAAATACATGTGTTTGCCAAAAGTGTGGTTAAAATATGGTGTTCATTACAGCCTCTTTGCTCTTTATTGAACACCATATCCAAAGATCTTAAATATAACCATGATCGTAGGACATGTGGAACTGAAATTCAAATATTGTTTCATCTGAACTCTGTTCAGTTATAAGTAAGCTTTTCCAAAGTCATGCATTTTACTAGTTCAGTTTTATCAAACACCAGACACTCTGATCCACCTCCACACCTTCAACACCACATTCACTCAAACTCTTTATCCTGGGTTTAGGTTCTGGTCTCCTGGTGCCTCAGTGTCCCTGTGCTGAGTGTAAAGAGTGTCTCCTGTTAGAGAAACACTCTGACTGTTAAACAGATAGTTCAGTGTGTACATGTCTGTCTCTTTCACTCACAAACACGTTTTCACATTCATGGATTCAATCAGTTGATGTTTGAAACTTCTTCCTCTTCAGTCACAAACAAACAGGAAGTGATGTCACATGTGTTCCTGTCCACACAGCAGAATGAGTCTATTGCTGACAGTGATGTACAAACAGAGTGAGCATTTCTGAGGCCCAAAATAAACTGAGTAGTTCACTGAATGAACACTGTGAGCTCAGTTCCTTCATCATTAGTATGGATTATATATGTATATGTATTATATTAGTATCATATATATCAGGTGCTGCTGGTTTCAGTCATTGTGCAAATGTGCTGTTTGTAAGGTTGTAAAGCTGCAGTCAGCTGAGACTGAAGAAGTCACCTGATCAGTGAGCAAACGTTTCTGAAAACGTCCAGATGAACAGAATCAACCTTTTGGGATCAGCCAGCAATGCAGCATCATTGTTGTTCAGGTTCAGAGGTTTGCAGGAATGAACTGATGACCAGAAACAGCTGCAGAGTCCAATCAAATACCAGCTGGAGTTCAGCTGCATTTGAAGAAGTCAAAGAAAAGTAAGGATGGCAAAGGGCGATGTTTTCTTCCAAAGAACTGAAAACATGGTCGACGCCTCATTAGAAGAATAATCTGGACATTTGTGAGGAACTCTAACCAAGAAAGCAACACAAGAAAGCAACGTCACACAGATCCAACAGACAGTTTCCATGACTGGAAGTGTTCAGTGTACAGGGAGTGCAGAATTATTAGGCAAGTTGTATTTTTGAGGAATAATTTTATTATTGAACAACAACCATGTTCTCAATGAACCCAAAAAACTCATTAATATCAAAGCTGAATGTTTTTGGAAGTAGTTTTTAGTTTGTTTTTAGTTTTAGCTATTTTAGGGGGATATCTGTGTGTGCAGGTGACTATTACTGTGCATAATTATTAGGCAACTTAACAAAAAACAAATATATACCCATTTCAATTATTTATTTTTACCAGTGAAACCAATATAACATCTCCACATTCACAAATATACATTTCTGACATTCAAAAACAAAACAAAAACAAATCAGCGACCAATATAGCCACCTTTCTTTGCAAGGACACTCAAAAGCCTGCCATCCATGGATTCTGTCAATGTTTTGATCTGTTCACCATCAACATTGCGTGCAGCAGCAACCACAGCCTCCCAGACACTGTTCAGAGAGGTGTACTGTTTTCCCTCCTTGTAAATCTCACATTTGATGATGGACCACAGGTTCTCAATGGGGTTCAGATCAGGTGAACAAGGAGGCCATGTCATTAGTTTTTCTTCTTTTATACCCTTTCTTGCCAGCCACGCTGTGGAGTACTTGGACGCGTGTGATGGAGCATTGTCCTGCATGAAAATCATGTTTTTCTTGAAGGATGCAGACTTCTTCCTGTACCACTGCTTGAAGAAGGTGTCTTCCAGAAACTGGCAGTAGGACTGGGAGTTGAGCTTGACTCCATCCTCAACCCGAAAAGGCCCCACAAGCTCATCTTTGATGATACCAGCCCAAACCAGTACTCCACCTCCACCTTGCTGGCGTCTGAGTGGGACTGGAGCTCTCTGCCCTTTACCAATCCAGCCACGGGCCCATCCATCTGGCCCATCAAGACTCACTCTCATTTCATCAGTCCATAAAACCTTAGAAAAATCAGTCTTGAGATATTTCTTGGCCCAGTCTTGACGTTTCAGCTTGTGTGTCTTGTTCAGTGGTGGTCGTCTTTCAGCCTTTCTTACCTTGGCCATGTCTCTGAGTATTGCACACCTTATGCTTTTGGGCACTCCAGTGATGTTGCAGCTCTGAAATATGGCCAAACTGGTGGCAAGTGGCATCTTGGCAGCTGCACGCTTGACTTTTCTCAGTTCATGGGCAGTTATTTTGCGCCTTGGTTTTTCCACACGCTTCTTGCGACCCTGTTGACTATTTTGAATGAAACGCTTGATTGTTCGATGATCACGCTTCAGAAGCTTTGCAATTTTAAGACTGCTGCATCCCTCTGCAAGATATCTCACTATTTTTGACTTTTCTGAGCCTGTCAAGTCCTTCTTTTGACCCATTTTGCCAAAGGAAAGGAAGTTGCCTAATAATTATGCACACCTGATATAGGGTGTTGATGTCATTAGACCACACCCCTTCTCATTACAGAGATGCACATCACCTAATATGCTTAATTGGTAGTAGGCTTTCGAGCCTATACAGCTTGGAGTAAGACAACATGCATGAAGAGGATGATGTGGACAAAATACTCATTTGCCTAATAATTCTGCACTCCCTGTAAAAATGCTCCATTGCATTATTGCATCCTCTCACCACAGGAGGTGCTGTTGGCACCACTGATTGCTGATCAGCTGTTCTCTGATGATCTGATTGATCCTGTGAATAACGGGACTCACTGAACTCTGTGACACAGTGAAGATTACAGAGTTTAACATCTGACTGACGTCACACAGACAGAAGAATGAACCAGTGAGGCACAGAACACAGTTACTGGAGATACTGGATCAGCTCCATGTGAACCTCTGATGGAGAAGCTGCTGACCCAGAGAAACATCAGGACATGACAGGCAGCTGCACTGATCTAACAACATGTAGCAGAGCTGATCTATGTTAGAGGATCTATGACAGCAGCTGAAAGTCCAACACTGGATACCAGCTGAGCTGTGCTGAGTGTTACAGGAAAAGAAACACTGACACTGGTAGACACAGTGATGCTGACTGGGGCACAGAGCTGAATGATGCAGCATCAGGACACTGTTTCAGTCTGACTGACAGAGAAACCTGTAGCTGCATCTACATGTGAGGCAGAGGCCACACAAGCAGGTTTCTATGTTTCACAGTGACTGAGATCTTCAGTGGGGGTGGACATGCTCCTGTACAGACCTCTGAGGAGAACCAAGGTGCAGTCAAAGAGTCCAGTCTGTCCTCACAGATGTCAACATGTGGTTTCATCAGGTCTGCTGTCAGCTAGCAGGCTCACATCAGAATCACTGTTCCTGAAAAACACAGTCTGTGTGACATCATCAGTCAGCTGATCGTCCCAGATCTGAATGGTTTCTGTCTCTACTGAGGAAGTCAGAGAATCTCACTGAGGTGTGGATCAGGTCTGAGTGACCTGTGGAGGGACAGCTTTAAACAGTCCACAGGTCTCACGTCCTGCTCAGTCTGGTAGCAGATACCTCGTATTGTTCCAGATGTGCTGACATCACCAGCAGCAGCAGCAGCACAGCTGTGTGATACGATGAATCTCAGTTATTGATCCAACACACAGTAAATACAAAGATCAGGATTTATGAGAGTAATCATTATGAGTCTGAACACATGATCACTGAATGTTAGTCTCCACAATAATAAGCTAACACAAGCAAACACAGCTTTCAGCTCTTATTTTGAAACTTCTTTAGAGAGCTGTGATGTGAGCGTGCCTGGCTCTGAGGCACTTGGGTCAGCCTCTGTTGTTTAGAAGTGTTACAGACTGTGAATGACACAGACCTGTCAGTTTCATGTTTGTCTGTAACACAGCTCAGGGGCTCCATGCTGAACGCATCCATCCAGTGTTATTGATCCAGGACTAATACCAGCATTGGGATCAATACTACACAATCACATGTGTCCACGTGATGGATTTGACCAGCTTTATTCATTAATGATCAATCAACTTATTTACTGCATCTGAGTCCAGCTTCATTTAAATGATCCAACCATGAAAATGACATCAGTCCTACAGAAGCACTTAATGCTAACAGGAAGTCATTGATTAAGGTGGAATAACACAGAGAGACACAACCACTCACAGTTAACCTGACCCCACTAACTGCATGTGTTTGGAGTGTGGGAGGAAGCCGGAGTACCGGAGAGGACGCACACAAACACGGGAGAACATGAAGCTCAGCACTGAAACAAAGATGGTGGATTTGACCTCAGGACCAGGTGCTTAATTTCCAGGGGGGTTACGGGGGTCATGACCCCACAATAATCAGATCCAGCCAATATAATTTCATCATTCCAGTTTATAAAATTATGAATCATCTTGAATAAATAGCTTGTTGATTTTCTTTAATCATTTCAATTATTATCAGCAAAATAGTTTCATGTTTAATAATCTAGTAATGTAACCCCGCCTCCTCCGCCGCATACTTGGTATTACCCAACCAGCTTTCTCTACCAAACCTTCACTGTTTGCTGTATTGTAACGATGGATAAATGTTATTTTACAGTGACATGTTGGTTATCTCTGCACACTGTTGTTATTTCTTTAAGATACATGTTTGGTTGTGCTGCAGGAAAAAGGGAGTTAATGTGTGCAGGAGGGGGAGGGGAGCCCTGGTTGTGTGTGTGACTGTGCGGGGCTGAAGTGAGGTGTTGTATGAGAGCTCTCTCCCCGGAGTTAACGGCCCGTTTGCCTGTCACCGAATAAACGGACAAACTGAGACCAAAACGTCTGGTTCTTGAGAACGTTACACTGGTGTCAGAAGTGAAGAACGACCGCCTGAAACGCCCGACACCCTGTTGCTGGCGATGCTGACCGTCACGAGACACGAGGATGTTGCCGGACAAGATTAAGAGGGAGACGGAGGAGAGGGAGGTTCGCCCGCGCTCGCCTGCCCATAGAGTGAGGGAAACGGCGCTGCGGCTGTCTGCTGAGGCTGGATTTTCTCCAGGTTTGACTAGGCTCGGGACATTTTCGCACCGTGGCCGCAATTCCGGTGGCAGGGAGTCGACCTCGCTTGGCGCACCGTCACGTGATGTAAACAAACATGGCGGCGCCCAGCAAGCTGCCGCGAACATAAAAACGCCTAAGTTCGGCGGCAAGACGCCATGGGAAGTGTTTATTGCACAGTTTGAGCTGTTAGCTGTTGCAGCTGGCTGGTCTGAGGAACATAAAGCTCTCCAATTGGCTTTGTGCCTGTGTGAGGATGCAGCTGCATGCCTGCTGCTGCTGACCGAGGAGCAAAGGGGAGATTATAATGCTCTGCTTGGGGCACTTCAGAGACGTTTCGGGCAGTATAGCCAACCGGTGCTGCTGAGGTCGGAGTTCCACAACAGACGCAGATTGCCAGGAGAGCCCCTTCGCATTTTGGCCCATGAGGTCGAGTGTCTTTGCCGGAGGGCGTATGACAGCATGCCACCATCAGTGCAGGCGGAGTTAGCTCGGGACCAGTTCCTGCAGGCCCTGAGCCCTAAAGAGCTCCGTATGCAAACTCAGCTTGCTCGACCGGCCACGCTCAGTGTGGCCCTGGAGCTAGTGTTGGAGAGGGAGATGCTTGCAGGATCCTCTGTGGGCGCTGACGACACACATGTGGTGAGGGCTATGTCAGCACCTGCGGAGCAGATGGAGATACCGGCGGGCCCGTGCAGTTTGGTTCAGACGGCTTCTCTGCAGTCGCCTTCCCCTCGGGCTGGCCCACGCCGCCGACCACAGAGCTGCTGGGGATGTGGACAAGTCGGACACCTCATCAGGCAGTGCCCCAAGCTTGCAGCGGTTCAGGGAAATGCACACGGGCCCGTGTAGGTGGGAGTACACGGGCCAGGGAGAACGACATTCCCACATGACCGCCATTTCCACCCAGTGCGGTCATCGCTGTGGGCTGGACCCAGGTTGGCGACTTTTGCCATGTTCCAGTGATGATTGCGGGGGTTTCCTGTACGGCCCTTCTGGACACAGGGTCCAATGCAACGCTGGTCCGACCCGATGTCGTCCCAACCGGGGCTGCTGTGCAACCGACTAATGTGCGACTTAAGACTGTGACCGGGGACCTGGCCCCAATTAGAGGGAGGAAAGTGGCGCTGCACAGAGACCGGATGGCCCCCTATAGAGGGCAGTCCCTCCCCTCCTTCCCTGAGGGACGTGTACAGAGCTCCCATGACCCTGCACAGAGGGACCCCCGGCCGGAGCTGCGTTCCCCTCCCTCGGACTCTTCACCTCAAAGCCCCAAAGCTCCGTGTACACCCCAGGGGCTCAGGAGGTCAAGGAGGGAACGTAGGCTACCACCCCGCCTCAGAGACTGTGTTGTTCCCTCGGGAACGAGGAACTTATTGCTGGGTGGGCAGTGTAACGATGGTTAAATGTTATTTTACAGTGACATGTTGGTTATCTCTGCACACTGTTG
>CAKLIZ010000770.1:8652-19214 GCA_922035795.1 Oreochromis mossambicus | reverse complement strand
TTGTGTGTGTGACTGTGCGGGGCTGAAGTGAGGTGTTGTATGAGAGCACTCTCCCCGGAGTTAACGGCCCGTTTGCCTGTCCCTGAATAAACGGACAAACTGAGACCAAAACGTCTGGTTCTGGAGAACGTTACAGTATGTTTGTTAGCGCAGTCGCTGGTGCCAGAGACTGCCAGTGACTTCAGTCTGAGGGTTTGAAGTTTCCATGTCTGTGTGATGTGTGGTGTGAAGGCTGCTGGTTAAACTGGGACTCACTGTTTAAAGCACTGAGTGCTCATAGAGAGATGCTCCATGAGTCCCAGTACAGACTACAAACATGGTGGAAACTTAGCTTTGATATCCACACACTCTGCACGTCTGTGAGTAACTGTGATGAAGATGTGCAGAGATCTGTGTACAAACAGCAGAAAGACTGTAAAGACTCTGTGCTTCTAACAGCCTCTGTTAACATATGTGAGGCTGTTTGTTGTTGTTGCCATGGAGCTTTTCACTGTTTGGGTCAGCAGGTCATGTGATCAGGTTTGTTCTGTGAAAGCTGGATGATGGTTCAGTATCAGGGTTTGTTTGCATTCATCAATAAATATCTAAATAAATCAAAGACTCCATGTTTGTTCTTTCATCATGTGACCTCTGCTCATCCATCTCTGTGTGTATCAGGATACATTTAGTTCATAATACACAGAAAAATCAGAGTTATTACCTGTAATAAATGTGAAAGTAAAGATTCCTGCAGTGATAACCAGGCAGGACTGAAACACATCCAAGCTGTCACCACGGTAACAGCACCGTCCATCCACAGGTGAGGGGAGGAGCAAAAAGAGGGACTTTCACCATTTTATACTAAAAACACTCAACTAATGTTTCTAATATGAAACAAATAAGCCCACATTAATGTGAGCATTTATTAAATAATAATAATAATGATTTCCTCCTGATCTCATTTCCATAGCAGAGAAAACTGTGGTGTATATTGAGGTGGAGGGTGTGGTCTATGGCTCAGGTGTAGAGTGAGGGTGGGGTGCACCACAGCAGCATGCTGGGACTGCTGAGGGTGGAGGAGGGAGTGATGATGACATCAGAGCTGCAGCAAAGCAGTCAGCAGCACAGAGACCAGTGAACACACAGTCTGTTCATCTTTGCATAGATACAATATATAGCACAATATTGAATGACAGAGACGCTGTGTGAGCTTCCACAGATACACTGACGTCAGCATCCAGAGTCCTCCTGCTGCTCCCCCCTCAGAGCCCCGTGATCAGCACCAACACATTCAGTTAGATGACAGAGTCCAGCTGCAGCTAGAATCAGCTCTGTGAACAACAGCACAGCGTCAGTGTTTCACACTCAGTGAAAGGAGGAAACAGCAGAAGAACACCATGTGTGCTACGTTTCCCAGGACACACTACAAACTGCACAAATACAGAGCAGCACGTGGAAGGACCTGGAGCTGCATTTAAAGAGAAAAGACAGCGTGATGTCCTGTATGGACAGGTGGAAGGAACCAAGTCCTCAGCTGAAACACTCGTGTTTGTCCACAGACAGGAAACACAGCAGGAAACAAAGAAGTGCAGCTCATGGATAACACACTTCCTGTCAGTCAGAATGAGGCTGGAGCCAAACACAGAAAGGTGTTTTTGTCCAGATGAGAAGCTCAGAGAGGTGAAACATGAGGTTGGAGTCCTCGTCAGCATCCAGAAGAGCTGCTGTGAAACCCTGAGTACTCATGACAGACTCTGATGGCACAAACACATCATGATTCAAACAGAAAGACAAACATGGAGCTCCTGATCCTCCTGCATGAGAACAAGCTGACATGAGCGCTGTGTCTGAGAGTGTCTCCCTGTCACAGTGACAAGAACACAGCTGCTGCTCACAGTCATTAAACTGACCTGAGGTCAGCTGCTAGGACGTCTCTGTGCTCCTTACATATGAACCATGTGACCTCACATCAGTGCTGTGGATGACTGTAGTCATAGAAGAGTAGAGCTGTAGCAGGTGGTGTGAGGAGGAGGAGGAGGTGGTGTATTCTAGTTAACGCAGTACTGAAACACTCCAGCAGAGGGCGCTGTTAAGTCCTTATTGTAACACAGTTACTGTGTGCAGTTATACTTCATACATAATCTGCACTTATTTCAATCAGACATGCTGTCAGTAAATGATTGGTTTCTATTGATTCTACTTCCTGTTGACTAGTTTGATGACAGTGAAACAATCACAGCTGATTGTGTGATGATGTAAACTGTCACTGTTACATTCAGTGTGTGTGACCAACCCGTTCTCACTCCCGACGCGTAAAATACTGACGATTTGTCACGTCCCTTAACTTCTCATGCTGACGCTGAAGGTACCCTTCCACGTTTTAATGCGACGCTGTGGGTTGTCAATTCATTCCAATATGAAGCCGCTCTCGGCGATCAGAGACGCTTCGAGCAGAGGCTCCAGCCATCCATTTACTCCAATAATAACCCCGTCACGGCGAAACGTGACGCCTTGAAGTACAATCTAACTGGAAAACCGGGGACCCTCTCCGCGAACGGGTTTTTCTCCCTAATTTAATGCTTTCTTTTAATGACATCGTTAACATTTCTCAACAAAAACACATGAAAGTAACACTGATAATTCAACAATAAAATCGCTTCATTTTCCAAAGTGATTCACGATCTGAAAGTGCGCAGATTTAACGTACATAATCCTTGGTTGGGTTTATTATTTTTATTTCACACGTAAAACACATTTATAGTTTTATTCACCATTCCTGTTAGTTTTGGATGCGCTTGGCTCCAACCAATCAGACGCAACCGGTGTAAGCAAAGGATGATGGGAGAACGGAGAGACCCGTTTATAAGAATAAGAAAAGGAGGCGAAATTGATTGATTCAAATGCAGGTATGTAAAAAATACATATATTTAGAGTAATAGCTTGATGTGTGTTTCAAAGGGTTTTTTTTCACAAAAGCTTCAAACAAACAGAGGTGACTGATCTCGGAACCGATTTAATGCATTTAAAAATGGCTACAGCTACCGTCAGCATGCTTGCTAGGTAGAGTACGGTAACGACTACACGTGGCTAGTGCAGCGTTAGCCATTTAATCCAACGATGATCATTAAATCTATTATAAACATTTAAGGACTTGTGTGTTGTAAAAGAGCCTCACATGGTGTGTAAAGCAGTTTTTGCGCTAATAGTTCTGCTAGCTCTTTACAAACCTATGATGCTAACGTTAATTGCTAACGTTAACCGGAGCGCTAAGCTTCAAGCTGCTGACGAACTCGTCAAGACAAGCAGGTAACCTTCTTTTTTTTTTTTCGTAAATGTGATGTAGTGAAAACAAATGTTAAAGAGGGGACACACTTGTCTAATTTATTGTACGTAGTAAACGTTATATTATTTGATATATTTTTTATAAATTTTATATATCTGTATATATGTTTCAGTAAGTAAATATTCTTCAATCTCTTTTTTCCCCCATTTTCCGCAGATCAGCATCAATGTCCACGTGAAGAACCTAGTTATGTTGCCAGTGTCAACCCAAAAAAAGGCACTTTCACAATATATAAAAGAAGGCAATCCTTTTTTAAAGTTTACTTTTATATTTGTTGTTATAGTTGAGTTAGGCAGGGCTTTTGTGCAGTCCTAAGAAACATACTGCCTAGAGTGTTTTTCACTTTGTGGAAGGGTTTCTTTCTTTATTTTTTTTTTTCTGTTAGTGTATGGAACTGAGGTGCTTCGTCAGGAGCTGCTTCAGTTGTTGGAGGATGGAGAAGAGGACGCAGCCATGACTTGTGAGACGGCGTCTGAGTCAGCTACTACTCACTAGGAGATCAGAAACATGGTGTCCTTGCAAAAGTGGAAAGAGGCCAGGCCTTGTCTTATAGACAATATGTTAGCTACTCTGGATCCACTGTCACACCGTGTGTGTCAGTGTGGCAAACAAGTAGTTGTGAGGTGTCTGGACTGCCTTCCTCTTCCATTCCTTTGTGCTGACTGTGATATTGCAGTTCACACACGCGTTGTCCTGCACAACAGAGAGGCAGTAACAGGAGGGTTTTTGCAGCCTTCATCAGAGTTTCACAAGCCAATAGGTATGGTTTTTAATCCTATGCATTTCTTGCTATGTACTATGAGTGGGTGCTGTTATTGTATCATGTATTGTGTATCATTTAATTTCCAATTCTTTTTATATATATTGTGTGTTTTTAATGTTAGTTCGGCTGTTGCCTGTGCAAAGGCCAGACCATGTGTGTGACTGCCCAGCAGGTAACGTTGAGGTTTCACCCAGCGCAGTTGTGGCTCTTGTAACCATAAATGGTAAGTTGCCCTTTTGTCACACAGTACATACACAATAGATGTGTTTGCAGGTTTTAGTGCAAATTGTACATTGCTATCATCATTGTTTATTTATATAGCACTTTAAAAACACACAAGGCTGATCAAAGTGCTGAACAATAGAAACATAATAGATACATCTATAAGAATTGCTATCTTGTTTTGAATTACCCTCGGCCCGCAGTATATGTGGGCACTTGTCAAAGGTCATTTGGATTTACCAGACCGCTTTGAAAACAACATGAAATCTTCACAACATGAAAAAAATGAATGCTTTGACCCACGACTGAATTTCTTTATCCTTCCTAAAGGCTGTTATAACCTTGCACTGCCAGTGGTGAGCTGCACCAGCTGTGACCTAATGTGGTCCCCCTCAGTTAAGGACATCCTGGGTAGTGGATATTGGCCTGGCACCTTAAATTTCTGCACCCTGTTTTCAATGGATGTCTTTCAGTCTTTCTATGACATTAAGAAGGCTGCACCAGGGATGTCACTTAAGGCATTTGTCAAAATGCTGGATGAAAGAACAGCCCATTTCGGAAGGGTGAGTTTCTAAATTTGTCACGTTTAAGGAAATTGTGCAAATCAATGTTTATGATGACTGTCCGTGAATATTCTGTTGTTTGTCCTCTACTCAAAAGACTGGCCGAATATCAGCTGATGCCTTCAGTAAAAGCTTTGTGGAGTGGAGTGCTGTTTGAGGTGGACAGGATGTGCAAGGAGCCATGCGTTAGCTGCCCTGCCTGCACTCCAGACGTGTTTGCCGTCTCAGTTGATGGAAACTGTAAGCTTTATCGCTTTCAATCTAATGCAAGGTGCGTTATGCATTGTGTACATAAATCAAATATGGCTTTGTAGAAAAAAAGTATTTTAATGTTTCTTTTCAAACAACTGTCACTGTGTCCGTTCAGCACTTCAGAGCAGGCGAACTTTGAAGGTGTCTTCATTGAAAAAGATGAGGAAGTTGCTGAGTTTATGAAATACATCCAGAGACACACAAATGAGGTAAGAGACTCATATGTATATTAGTGCTGTTAGCGTTAATCTTGTTAAAATGACGTTAACGCCATAACCATATACACATACGTGTGTGTGTGTGTGTGTGTGTGTTTGTGTTATAAATACATATGGATGGGTGGATATTTATTTTATTTTTCTCTTGGTGTTGTTATAATACTATTTACTTTTTCTTAATGTATACTTAATTTTAGCGTCCCAGGACATATTACGTTCCTTTGCTCTGATGTGTCCTGTAAATATTTCCCATATTTAATCAAGGTGGCTCAGCTGAGGAACCTCTTGTCAATGCGTCCTTTTCTCTCCGTCATGCATGCAAAGGCTCTCATTTGGAAATGCGAGGTATACTGCAGCTTGTAGTTTTGGATTAGTTTGAGACATTTTGTTATAAGGTTGAATGAATTCAGCAGTCATGTATTGTGACCTCCTTTCTATAGATCAAATGGGGAGGTGCGTTTCAGAATGGGGCCGGTTCAACAGTTGGAGAAGAGGTGGAACAAGTAAACAGTTTCCTGTCTAGGGCGGCCATCACAACGAAGTACATGTCTAAAGCAGGTATGTGTTCGTGTCTGAGATTCCACTCAGTATCTTGCTCATTAATTCTTATTTGTATACTAACTGAAATGCAGGGCGAACAGACATGCTGACCCTCCTGGCTTTGGGGTGGACCAAAAGAAAAGTGGAACAACTGGGCCACAGTTTGAGCCAGAGATATCTCAAGGTGATTTTTTTTTTTCAACACCCATTTTAATGTGTGTGGTAATGGGGGAAAAACACCTGTACTCTAAAAACATCAATGTGAATGACATTTATTAATGTATTCTTAGATCATAAGGATCCTTAGAGAACAAGTGGAGAGCCTGAATGCGACCAAAAATGAGCTGGGTGTGGATGACGACACACTGCAGCAATGGGTGGCCGATGTGCAGAAATGGGCTGAAGGTGAGTCTCAATATAACGCACTCGTGTATAACAATAGAACCCACCATGGCCTCATTAAAGAACTTAAGGTAGAGTTAATATCTTTCTGACAGTGTCAACAAACAAAGAAAAATAAGCCTTGTAAAAGTGGAATTTATGGCAGAGTTTTTGCGTTTCATCAAATTGGATTGAACCTGGGTTGAAATGATGTCGTACTAGTTGGTTTTATAAACCTGAACACCGACATACTTGTTATCTAATGATAATGCAGCACATGAAGGCTACAGATGTCTTATAATGAATATCATCAAGTCAGTGATTAGAGTCCACTGTAGTTTGGTGACTGTTACTCATCCTGTATTCTGATTAATATTCCTCTCACTTAGAAACTGATCAAACTGATGGCAGCCTTGGAGCGTTGCAGGCACGAATAGAGGAGCTTGTCGTCATCATCAGAGTGCGAACACAAAGTCTTTATAGACAAAATGGTGTCCCAGTTTCTTTGAAATGGACAGTTTGATACTTAGTTTGTACAGCATGTACAGCTACTTTGTAAACAGAATAAAATCAGATCCAGGTTTGTTTAATCTGGATGTGATGCGTGTTCTAGCAAACAAATTGATGAGTGTAGATTAAAATGTAAATATATACATTATGTGAAGGTGTGAATTTTTTATGATTATTTACAGATAGCAACAAGAGGCGACACAGAATTCGCAAGGTCATCTTAGATGAGAAGAAACGCTTGGCGGCTGCTGTTGACGACTACAACAAGCTTGCTGAACCAACAAAGCAAATCGTATCCAGTGATGCCCTCATGCAGACCGACATTTGGCCCTGGCAGAGCACAAGTGAACGTAAGCTCTTGATTTATAAATATCCTTTTTAAACAAACTCCCAGTATCTGAGCAGTAGTTGAATGTTTTGTTCTTGAGTCATAACGTGCTACTATGTTTTCCCATCTGATGTTGTTAAACTGTAGCTGCTGCTGACCTCCAGACAAAGAGAAAGGTCTTTGAGAAGGTGATGGCTGTGAGGCGCCTGAGAGAGGAGGAGATGATCCTTTGCAGGGAGATGCGGCATCACTGGACAGTGTTGCGAATGCGATCTGTGGTGTTGGGGACAATCTCCTCAGACTGTAAGCACTTTATTTATTTATTAATTATTTGATGAATCAATTGAAAATAAGAGCAGATGCTAAAGTCTTACTGGATCTTTTACCTATATCTAGATTGCTAGCTAACACTGCCTTCTCCCTTTAAAAAAAAGTTTAATTACAGGATCCTAATTCCTTGTGTTTATGAGGTGAGGGTTTTTTTTTGTTTGTTTTTTTTACTTCACTCATATTTATTTGTTTTGTTCTTTTTACAGCCTCCCTTGTTGGCATGTCAGAGGATGCACAGAAGGGACTCCATAGCCTGGTTTTAAAAAAACAAAGTGAACTGAAAGCTGAAATGCTCAAAGTAAAGGACATGTACAAGAGAATCCTCAGCCACCAACCACTCCTGGAAATGGACTTGGAGGAGGAAGACATTCCAGACGATGCCACTGAGAGTGATTTGAGCACTTCTGATGAAGACTGATTGTGTCACCATTGATGTTATTTTTGGTAAAATAAAAAGTTAATCACATCTCTGTTTAATGTGATTTTTCAACAGACATTTTACATTTTGAGAAGAAAAATGGAATTTCCTTGGTGCAGTTGTTTACCCATAATCATGCTTTCCCATGTAATTTAATGACTAGTGTACATGTTCAGATACAATAACATAATTTAATTCATGGAATGCTTTCTGTGCTGCTCAAATTACCACAGAATTTAAAAGCACCAGGCAGCAAACTCACAAGGAAATTTTTGTTCAGTGTTTTGTCGAAGAAATCAACAAGTACAATTGAAATGTTTGCTGTAGTGGTGTGTTTGTTAAGAAGCATGCCAGCACACTGGTGAACTGACAGTCCCAGAATGCACCCGAGCCACTGACTCGCACAAGAGCAAATGAAATTGCTTATCTAGAAAGACAACCGTCATCAAAGAATAAGTAAAAGAATAGGAAACTAACGGTAAGGGAAGGTACTGTGCGGTAGGAAAGAAAGGCCAGAGCCGTGCAAAATGACCTCCAGCAGGCCACAAATGTGCACGTCTGCTCAAACGGTCAGAAACTGACTCCAAGAGGGCCCAACGTCCACAGGTGAGGGTTGTGCTTGCAGCCCAACACCGTGCAGGATGTTTGGCATTTGCCAGAGAACACAAAGATTGGCAACTTTGCCTCTGGCGCCCTGTGCTCTTCACAGATGAAAGCAGGTTCACACTGAGCACTTGTGACAGAGTCTGGAGACGCCGTGGAGAACCTTCTGCTGCCTGCAACATCCTACAGCATGCCGGTTTGGCAGTGGGTGGTGGCATCTCTTTGGGGACCGCACAGCCCTCCATGTGTTCGGCAGAGGTAGCCTGACTGCCATTAGGTACTGAGATGAGATCTTCAGGACCCTTGTGAGACCATATGCTTGTGCGGTTGGCCCCGGGTTCCTCCTAATGCTAGACCTCATGTGGCTGGAGTGTGTCAGCAGTTCCTGCAAGACGAAGGCATTGATGCTGTGGACTGGCCCACCTGTTCACCAGACCTGAATGCAATTGAGGACATCTGGGACATCATGTCTCGCTCCATCCACCAACTGCAGCACAAAATGTCCAGGAGTCTGGGAGGAGATCCCTCAGGAGAGCATCTGCCACTTCATCAGGAGCATGCCCAGGTGTTGTAGGGAGGTCATACAGGCATGTGGAGGCCACACAGACTAGTGAGCCTCATTTTGACGTGTTTTAAGGACATTACATAAAACCAGATTAATGATTCTGTATTGCATTGATCAAGGAATCAACCCAATAGGAGCTAAAGGAATCCTCTTGACATTACTTCACTCAGTAAGTTTATATTATGTTTAATGTGCATTTTCTGCATCAGTTTAGAACATAACATGTTAGCGCTCCCTGGTCCTTTTTGGAGACAGATCCTGAGACAGCAGGCAGCTATGGAGAACTCGTGTCAGCTGTGGTAATTAAGTAATACTTTGATTTAATATTGATTTCATGACAACTATCCTCAGGCACATATTCCTGGATACATATAATGACATAACTCCCATTTTGGAATCATTGCCTTCTTTGATCTTATCAAATTATTGTCATAGATATGAAAATATTGATTGAAACAGAATAATCCATTGAAGTCTCCATCATCATCATCCAAGATCACTGTTATTATTCAGATTATTTTATCTCTATTTTCCTCTAGAATGTTTTGAAAATCAGCATTTGATAATAGACTTTTTAAGTTTATTTTGATCCTATTGTTTACGTGTGTAATTGCATTTTTATTGAAATAATGACAGGAAAACCCTTAATCAAATTGTGTCTTTGGCATCTAATAATAATATTAACAACAATAATGTGTAAACAAACAAGAAAAAATTTCAATTATTTTCTAATACCCTGTATATAAAAACCACATGACCACAACTCCAAATGTGCAATTGTCACAGCATCTAAACATGACATATTGCAAAAGGTAGAAACATATAATATACAATATGTTCTGAAGCTGGTACTGGTGCAGTTAACTTTGCTTTAGGCTCCCATACACAGTACTGCTGACCCTAATCACATCATACAAGATGTTACTTACTTTACTTGAAACAAATTAGAGAGTGAAACAGAGACTGACACTGGCTGAAATGTATAGTAAATATTTTATTTTGAACTTTTATGCTGAACTACAAACTGAACTGTGCGATCGCACACAGGGATCTGGTTTACTGTGTGAAAAACTGCGCAGATTCTCATGTGTCATCCCACACTTTGCCACTGTCAGGAGAAAAACATAACAAACAACAACGACAACCACACACAAAATAGGATAATTTAGGTTGTGACATATGACAATTTTTTAGGATGAAATATCTTCTATATTCATGTCATGCTTTATACACCTTCATTGTAATATAAATTAACCAAATCAAGTCAGAGAGTAATAATATATGTAGTAGATGTCAAGCAGGACCACAGCAGCAGCCACGATCCATCGGAACCTGCTGGATGAGAGAGCACAGAAACTCCAGGGAAGAAGTTTAGTTAGTAACATGGATGAACTGCATTACTGAGACATGTATGCTTACAGATGGTGAGGGAGAGGGGGAGAGTTTTTAGTAAAAGGAGATGTGACTGCATCTTCAACCAATACTGAGCCTGCATAACCCTGAAAGAGACAGACAGACAGAGGAGAGAGAGGGGGGGGGGGGGGACA
>CAKLIZ010000769.1:45619-91404 GCA_922035795.1 Oreochromis mossambicus | reverse complement strand
TGAAACGTCTTCAAGCAACTCAAAGAAGTCCAGACGCTTTTCTTTGCGAACTCCTTTGACTAGTATAATTAGTTTTTCATAAAACTGTCATGATGCTGTTACAGACTCAATCTTATAAACCAGGCCATCCTACAGACCAAAACAGGGTCAGAATAATCATCACTATGGAGTGAAAAACGTTTTTTCTGCTGTTTGAGTCTAGATGATGACAAAGCATCCAATAAAGAGTCATAATGACTTAAACCAGCCCACTGAAGGAACAATGGGGTGGGGGGGTCAGTTCCTTAATCATTAATATGCAAATTCTCATGACCACTGATCAACAACCAATGATCAAAGCTTATTGGTCAAAGCCCACTGATCAATGTCGATGAGCACCATTCACAGAGAGTTGGGGAATGGCTGCAATCACAGCATTGTAAGATGGTGAAAGATGTATCTTTAGCCTAAGGGTACATCTTTAGAGTACATCAAGACAACTCTCTACACATATTTCGGGGTGTCTGTGTGGGTGTAAATCTCTTCCTTACAAAATTCCCGTTCAGTGCAATTAAAGGACTATAACACACCACTGGAATTCACAATGGATTTTAAATAATAGAATAATTAGAACAGGCCTCACCCACCCATGAAACTGCTTGTCAGATACTTTTGAACCTCTCAAAAAAGGGGGGCTGTCCTAAACAGTAATGTAGTAGTTTTTGAATAAACCTGAAAGTCCACACCTCACATCTTTACTGTGTGGTGAAAACATGGTGTAATTCTATGCCACATAAACTACACGGGTAGTGAGTCTGAGAGCTTTAATGTTACGAAAATCCAACAACATGTAATATTTACCCCAAACTAGTACCACTCAGTAAATTTGAGTTGAGTTTTGTTACTTCTGTTATTCATACAGTCTGAGTCCTGTTTGAACAAGTCCCTGTGTGAGCTGTTTTTCCTCTTTAGAGCTACTTCCTGTTTTTATTACAAACTTTATCATTTTTGTCTCAGTGAATTTGATGTGGGCTCATCCTTCATTATAGATCAGATGATGTGGAGCCCTTGACTGTGAAAAAGACTTAAAAAGACATTTTTCATCTTCAGCTTTATCAAAAAGTGCCGTGCTTGAGGCCGTTATAGCGCACTGAGCAGGCTTTCCATGTACTAAAGACTCCTGCAGGGGACTGACTCTGGTCGCACCAGACGTCTACTTTATACTTGGAATTACGATTAAGTTCATGTTTGGTTTATAAATTAGAGCATGTAAGTTATGTTTATGTGAGGTAATGAAATATCACTGTTTGGGATAAACAGAGGTGCCCACCATGTTAAACATGAAAGCCTGTGTGGTTTAGGAAGAGGAGGGGCAAGCGGAGAAGTTAGGAGTCTCACTGACACAGATATTTATGGATCAGTGTTTTATTTTTTGCAACGTTCATGCTTTTTTGGAAGGAGTTCATTGTTATGTCTTTGTTTTATGTATTAAAAAAAATAATCTTCAAGTCATAATTCAACTGGAAACATTTCTTTTGGAAACCAGGAACGTGTCGGCCACAGACTCCTTTGTTGGTCTATTGGAAATTTCCCTGCAGTGTGTAAACTCAGTTGTTCTAAATCTTGCTCACATTTTCAACAAACTAGTAAAATTTGAGTTATTTTGGAACAGCCACAAAAACTTTAACTCATCATTGTGACGCGAGTAATGACTATAGATATTTGACCATAAAGCAGAAACAACAGTTCACCTCAAAAGAAGAAGTTTGAAATGTTACTTTGAAAAACTTAAGAACTGCACTAAAGAAACTCACCAACACTTAGTAATTGATAGTTACACACATTGATTAATATGAGGTAATTAAACATGTTTTTCCTCAAAAAGCTCAGACTCAGTTCACATAGTAAAGCTGATATATAAACACACAGTTTAGCAAATCATCTGACAGTTTCTCAGCGACAATGAACAACAGCAGATGAGTAACACTAACGTGTGTAACACTCAGTGTTGGCCAAGTTACTTGAAAATAGTAAATAGTTACTAATTACTGATTACTTCTCCAAGAAAGCAATCCAATTACTTTACTGATTCAGATTCAGAAGAATTTGTTTATCCCCAAGGGGCAATTGAGAGACTGACCTTGCCGACCGTACATACAATACACAAACATCACATTGGGGAGACTGGTCAGGCTAGGTAGCTGGCTGGTCAGCTGCACGAGCAGCGACCCAGAACTGAACAGTGGAAAACAGACAACATCAGGGGAAACAAGGAGAAAAAATAACTCTCCCCAGACTGAGCTCCAACAGGGAGATCAGTTTGAGAACAGAAAAAAACACCTCTGCTCATGAAAAACTCTTAATACACCAAAGAAACACATGAGAAGCAACAGGGACGGTGTAGAATTAAAGAAATTATTTTACTGCTACTGTTCATAACCATCATCTTTATCATTGCATTAATTATCATTTCATACAAGCATTTATTGCAGCTGCTGGCATTATGTTATATTTTGTATTACAGGGGTATCATAATCACATATTAACATGTTTATTACAGGTGTAGCTATAACCACTTTAAATCGCTGAGTTAAATCTATAATCTTAAAAGCTTATATGCTGAGTATATTGTTACAGTAAAATAGTAGCTGAGCAAAGGCCTGAGTGTATTCAGCAACAGGTTGCACTAGAGTTTACTTGACAACAGGTGATAGAAGGAGGACAAGTCCATGGGGACCTCAAAGGCCTGAGATCATCACCATATTTAGAAGAGGATGCCAGAAAGGGGAACTTCTGTGTCTGCATTTATCTCTTAAAATTGTTCATTGTCTGTAAAAGAGGCAAATAATGTTCTTGAGATGCAAATTATGTGCTTGTAAACGCAAGAGGGGGCGTCATAATACCCTGATGTTATAAAAACAATCTGAAGTGTATTTTGAAGTGGGGATTTACAACTGATGTTTTCCAGTGTACATCTCCCCACGCTGCGTGTATTCATTAAAATCAATTGTTTTGATCAAGCTCTTCTGGACCATCGTTGTTTTACTCTCGTCCTCAATTTAAAAGGTGAGAGACAGCCAGTGTAGACAGCGCATCCGGGCCTGCAGCATATGTGTACAAAAGGCCCGCCAGTCGGCAGAACTCACGAACAGAGCCACATCTGCTGAGTAAAGATATCAGCATACAACTGCCGGTTAGCCAATGAGCGGTGAGGCAACCCATCCTCTTCACCAATCAGAAGACACAATTCTATCTCATCATTACCACACGCTTCGACACAGAGAGTTCGGTCGGAGCTGCAGAAACCACACCATCACTTCACCCAGTGTTGGGGAGTAACGGAATACATGTACCGCCGTTACGTATTCAGAATACAAAATATGAGTAACTGTATTCCGTTACAGTTACCGTTTAAAAAGGTGGTATTCAGAATACAGTTACTTTGCTGAAATAAATGGATTACACGGCGGTACTTTCCTGTTTCATATTGTCGCGGGTCAGGACTCTTTGGGTTTGTTTGACAGCTACGTTCAGTTGTTCCAGGCGGCAGCGTTACGGTTGCCATGGTTACAGGGTGACGCTCTCTCTCTGCGTGTTTCCTGGGTGAGAGAGCGCTTTTTTGTTGTTGTTGTTGTGCTAAGCTAATAGGCAGAATGCTACAGGCATAGCTCTAAAGCATGTAGCCTGATGGGCAGTGTAGTCCGTGCTGCAGGGAGAATGGACTGCCGTACCCGTTATGTGTCTGTGAGCGAGGGAGGGAGAGAAAGGAAAAGTCCGAGCTGTCACGGAGCAAAAACGGGAGCTGGAAGCATGTAAATATAATAATAACCACAGCAGCCAAGAATAGTGCCTGACGAGCCCATTTGTAAGTAAGCTATTAAGACTTAACTGTACACTGTGTTCGTGTTTTCCTCCGGAAAAAATAAGTTCCGTTGGAGCAGCCTTTCAACGCCTCTCTCTGTCTCCCGCAAGCAAAGTTGACCCAGACAACAAAGTAAAGCTAGTTTTCGGCTACGAGCCCGACAGGGAACCGGACGTATTAGCCAGAGGTCCCTTTACTACGTTTCGTACTACGTACCTTCAGTAACAGTAATAAATCACAGCAATAGGACATTCATGTAGCTGTAAACAGCATGATAATATATTAAGTATTCCAAAGTATTCAGAATACGTTACTCTCATTGAGTAACGTAACGGAATACGTTACAGAATACATTTTGGGGCATGTATTCAGTATTCTGTAGTGGAATACATTTTAAAAGTAACCTTCCCAACACTGACTTCACCACACGGTATATAGTAGTGCTGGGCGATATGACGATATATATCGTGTGGACGATAGAAAAGTGTCTATCGTGCCATTTGTCTTCTATCGTTTCTAACCCGAATTTTACAAATTATTACATAAAATATATCATTAACCCTTTACAACCGGTCGGAGCAAGCAAACTCCGTTTTCCCTAACTATTTTTAAATCCCTGTAGAACTGTAACCACGTAAGGTAGCGCAATAATGTTTTTTTTTGCATATGAAACCGTAGGAGTTGTACTTACATCTTATTCCATTAGCTTGCCCGAGGTCACGGTTTTCTTCCACATATAGCTTTGCAAAAATTGCATAAAAAGCACTTCCAGCAACAAAAACATAATATTCCAGAAACAGGCTTTGCCGATCCGATCAGCTGTTCATAACACTTCCTACGTTGGAATATAAGTCAGCACGAACTATCTTATGTCCGCCATTACCTGTCCGAAACTGGAAGTGACGTCATTTTCGCGGAAAATGTAGTTTTTTAAGCTTCAAAGTCTATGTTGGTGTTTTTAAAAGTCATGTTTGACTTTATGCTTTTCTGTATCGCTTCTGGGATGCTTAGAAGTCAAATTACACTGTTGTAAATATTTTATTTTGATGCACATGCTGTGTTTTTGCAAATTTGCATTTATTTATTTTCATTTTTCCTGTAGTATATAAAAATTTGTGTATCTCAAAAATAAAACTATGAAGACACTCAAAATAAATAAATGTAAAGATAAGCTCTGGCGGACTTGGTTCTATGGTAGCTCTTAAAGGGTTAAATAGCCTGTGGCAAATATATTAGTGTTGTCTTCTCACTATACATACTCTTAACTTTATGCAAGAGAAAATACAGCATAAAAAAATGATATTTTTCGCAAAGAAACTCTGTCTTGTGGTTTCGCAACATGGTGCTGCTTTACGTGCACCCGGATTTGCGACATGTTTTACAGTAACTCAAAACAAAGACTGCACCCTCTCCACTCGCTGTTTACAGACTGCATACGTTCCAGATGACCACAGGTCAGGTGGTATATCGTGATATATATCGTTATCGTGATATAAAATAATTCATATTGTGATAAATATTTTTTCCATATCGCCCAGCACTAGTATATAGCATTTTACAGCCTGTTAAATGCCCTTACTCACATTATGGATGTGTACCTCGGATTCTTGTTAAATAAATGAGTGAACGACAGATACCTGAGTGGCAGTGGATTTTGTGGATAAGCCATCCGTTCTTTTTGGACAACCCTGTTGAGATTGTGGATTCATAGAGTCAGCACCTTATCATCTACATTATTCATAGTCAGGAGGTCAAGTCCATCCGTCTTAAAGTGACATCCTCCATTACTCATCCACTCCTCGTCCTCGTCGTGATGGTCATCGGCCTCGTTACCTCGATGACTTCTTGGTGAAGTTGCCGAGGAGGTCACTACCACAGGTGCATGCGTCGCACAACCACTCCCCTGATGACCATGGGGCACATCCCAACACCTCAGCCACTCCAGCTGACCAGATCTCTTAGGCTACTATCACACTGCAGGCGAAAGCGCATCAAATCCGATTTTTTGGACCCTATGTGACCCATATCCGATCATGGTATGACAGTGTGAACGGCACAAATCCGATATTTTCAAATCCGATCTGGGTCACTTTCGTATGTGGTCCTGAATCCGATACATATCTGATGTTTTAGAAAGCGACCGCTGTGTGAACGGTCAAGTCGCATTAAATCCGTCTTTTACGTCACTGACACAAGACAGACACCAATTATCAGCGCCGGAGAAGCGCCCGATAGGCAGGGCTGGACTGGGACAAAAAATCGGCCCGGGCATTTTGACTAGAGACCGGCCCACCAGGATAGAGATTGAAAATGTGACGTCATTCAGGGGTAAAACCGCAAAGGATTCTGGGAACTTGAGGTAAGAGGTACTAGCACACGCAGGCTTTCAATTGAACTCAGTTACACAGCGATAAAAAGAAACACAAAAAACGGCAAGAAGCTGTTGTATTATTAACTGCAATAGCCGGTCGCATGACAGCCACGGGAAGCCGACAGGTAAAGAGATCGTTTTTTTTTATCGGATTACGTCGTTGAAGATAAATTTTTTAAGCCATGTTTCTGAAGTAAGAGCCGACGGATGGTCTGGATATACCAAATATAACGTCTCAGAACACTCCAGCTCACTGTTAGTCTGCTCCAAGCATTCCCACAAAGGTCAGTGTTTTGTAGTAGTTAATACGTCATTTTTCTTAACATAATTGATGATATAGGTTACAAGCAAGTCTGGCGCTGAACAGAAATTGTTGCTATGCTCCTTTGTTTATTGTGCATAAATAGTGAATTGTCCTGACACAATATTGCGTTTCGCTTCTGTTATTACCACGGTACATTGACAAAAACATATACTTTTATTCACAGGATAAAACAGTTGTTTTGTATCACTAATTGTCCAGTGCGATTACAGCATACAATATTATTGTCACTGCTACATTTCTGTAATGCGTACCAGAAATTATTTCCACTACTAATTAATTACCAGCTCAAAGGTTATATTAATAAACGGTTAACGATTGTGTATTTATGAAGACGATTTGTGAGACTGGTAAACTTACCTTTGTTTGTACGATGGTCTTTCGTTCTACACGGTGCATTTCAAGGTCCTGTACCCATCCATCGGTAAACTGTACCCGGGCTTGTTGCAGTGACCTGAAGTTACTAAAAACTTCATGAGTGTATGCACTCACTCCAAGAACGTATAATTATAAATCTGAGCGTGGTGAAAGTTGGGCAGCACGCTAACGTCTTTTGTCCACTCTGTGTGCTCGTAAGGGTCTGACCCTCTCACTCCTTTGATTTTTTCCTCGTATCTTTTCTTTGCCTTTTCGTCGAGTCTGTCTTTGTACGGTCCGGCATTGTTCTCCTTAGTTTTGTACATTCCTTTTTTGTGCAGCAAAGAAAAAACAAGAAGGTATTGGAACCGGAGAATGAACGTTTTGCGGTGCTGCAAATGCTTGCATTTGATGCGGTACTTGGATTGTTTTGCCTCGAGTTCCCGGCATGCAATGCGCGAAAGTCACGTGATCTGTCAATCGCTATAGGAAAAACCTTAAATTAAGACCAAGAACACTAGAGGTGAGACATGATCATTAATTAATAATTAAATGATTAAAATTAATAAATGACAGATTTAGTGATACTTTCATAAACACCTCCTTTCCTTTTTTTGTTCTCCATTTTTTTTAGTTCGTCTATAAGATTGCTAAACAAGGGGGAGGGTGCATCCGGCCTCCTCGGCTGTAATTGGTCCAGCCCAGAGTCGATCATGACCAATTGGCCAATCCAACACCTTTCATTATTCCTAAAAAAAATTAAAAAAAATAAATAAAAAATCTATCGGCCCATAAAAACAAAAAATCGCCAGCGGCCCACCGGGCAAATGCCCGGTATGCCCGATGGCCAGTCCAGCTCTGCCGATAGGACATCGCGAACGATTTCTTGCCATCCGGTGAAAATGTTAGGAAGACCACGTTGGAGAAATGTGAACATTTTATTTTTACTGTATTTTCTGCAGATTCTGACAGAAATCTGCAACTATATCCTTTGAAGCACCGCTCCTCTAAAACAGCAAAAAGGATCATTATTAGGTTATTTGCATTATTATGTAAATAACAGAATAACTTAAAGCAAAAATTTGGAAACATAAAGTCCGAAGTCTTTATATTAAGGGCCATCAGTCAAACAATACTGTTTGCTCTGGGTCTAAACAGAGCGAGTTGTGTGTGACATCTTCTTTTGCGCATGCGGGCCGCTTTGAGCGTTCACACTAGAGCGCGTTTGATGTCGCATTTTATGTGTAGTGTGAACAAGCAGACAAAAAAATCGGATTTGATCAAAAAATCAGAATTGAGCATTAAGACCTGCAGTGTGAACGTAGCCTTAGCATGGCACCTCAGACGTGATATTATCAGCACTGAGAGAAATGCAGGAAGATAATAATCAGCTCAGACGAGAGGTTCAGACTCTGCTTGGTGCTCTGTCTCTCCGGTCCTCAGCCCTCCAGACGTCGCCAGCTCCCCAACCTTCTGCATCCCAGTACCCAGGACCAGAGGCACTCCTAGTGGACTAATTCCATGCCTCAGTCTCCTCATCCTGACCATGCCTCCAGGCACTACCCACACACTGTATGTTCCTTTCATATACCAGAGGATTAAATACAGGATTTACCTTGGCCAGAGGCATCACTTCCACTTGATCCTCAGAGGGCTGAGCCATTCCCTGTTCCACCACCTCCGGTATCAGAAATTCCTGCTAGTGCAGCAGCCTCAGCTCCTTTCAGACGTACGTCACCTTATCGGTACAGTCAACTTCCTGTGACTGAACAGGTCAGGAAAATTAATGTGAAGGATGAGTATGGCCCTGGAGCATGTGTGAAGAGGCAGGTCACCCCTGAATATGTTGAGCCATACACCTTTCAGCGCCAACAACCAGAAAGCTTCCGGGAGATGACTGGGACCCGTGACATTCAGTTACTGCTGAAAGTAGTTTATTTAAAAGTTTAACCTTCGGGGGTTATTTTTAATTTCTTCTACCTATTTGGGATAGTTTGGAAAACAGTTAGTATAAAATAAAAAAAATGTAATGATGAATATTTTTACCTGGTAAGGATTTTTGCTGAGACAGAACAGTGTGCGGTTCTTAAGAGAGTCTTTGTGTTTGTTTGCAGCAGGAGTTGTGTTGCTGCTTGTTGCTTCCTGGATCTTCACAGACTTTTTGGTCTTCTTGAGCAGCAGCACTGTCTGTATGTTGGGCTACACTCCACCCTGAGTGACGGTGACTCCAACCAGCAGCTTGTAGAGATCCTCATTGTTGTGCGTATGATCCGTATGATCATATGGTCATCCCCTATGTAGCCGGTGTATCAGAGAAACTCAGGAGAGTTTTCTCCAAGCACGACATCCCAGTGTACTTCAGACCCAGCAACACACTCAGACAGAAACTGGTTCACCCGAAAGACAAAACTCCAAAACACAAACTTAACAACGTGGTGTATGCTGTACAGTGCAGCGAGGAATGCCCAGACCTCTACATTGGAGAGACCAAACAGCCACTTCACAAGTGCAACAACATAGAAGGGCCACCTCCACAGGACAAGACTCAGCAGTTCATCTGCATCTAAAGGTCAAAGGTCACTCTTTCGAGGATGCCAACGTTCACATATTGGACAGAGAGGACAGATGGTTTGAAAGAGGAGTGAAAGAGGCCATCTATGTCCACTGTGAGCGACCATCTTTGAACAGAGGCGGTGGTTTACGACACCAACTGTCTGCCATCTATAATCCAGTTTTGAGTTCCCTCCCCAGACGCCTTAACGCCCACTCACATCCTGGGCCATCTGACCTCAGGAATTCACATGATAGGGTGGGGCCAGGTTTCACAATTAGCTCACCTGATACCCTGGCTGATTGTGACCCACACCTGTTTTCACACCTTGGCTCATTTGATTTGATAGAGGATCACCATCCTTTTGCCCGTCTTTGGGGGGGAAACTCCCACTGGGTTTAAATCTGGGACTCTCCACCATTGACTCTTAGAACTTAAGAAGCTTCTCGGACTGTTGTTGTGATTTAGTGCTATATAAATAAAATTGAATTAATTTGGATGAGAGGTGAAACCTCTTCAAGCAACTTAAAGAAGTCCAGACGCTTTTCTTTCCAAGCTCCTTAGATTCACAGACATAGATCCGTATGATCTTTGCCATGGGCAGCGTTTCTGGTTAGTTCCTGTGAACACAACCCACAGGAACTGCAGTCCTGCGCCCGAGGAACGAATCACATTTTTAATGTGCTGTCCTCCAACAAGTATGTTAAGCAAATAGTGCTGATTTGTTCATTGGACGAAATGGAAATGTATCGATATATGGCACTATTGACTTGCTATACATGAGCAGTGCGCGCTGAGATGGTTGGGTCTCCTCACCAATCAGGAGCCACAGCATCACAGCAGCTCCTGCACACAGTGTGTGAATGTGTGTGTGAATGGGTGAATGACTGGATATGTAAAGCGCTTTGGGGTCCTTAGGGTCTAGTAAAGCGCTATATAAATACAGGCCATTTACCATTTACCATTTACAGTGCATGCACCCTTCTTCCTCCATATTCTCCTATTGACAGCAGACATAAAGAAAGGATGACTGCAAAGCCATTGGAGGCAAAGCAAAGTGACCCGAAAGAGTACCAGAAGCCTCACTGCTAGAGGCCCTGGCCCGTGGTTCTCTGAGAGGTCTGCTGTTAGCAGAAATTCTCCGACCTGCTCATCTGCAAGCTGCTCCTAACAGGTGTAAGAGATTACTCAGGACTTCAAGACCGAACAGAACTTCCCGTGCTCTGCCGTCATGGCTCTGCAGGAGGCCAGCAAGACCAGGAGGCCTGGTCAGCCTCTTCGACGACACCAACCTGTGCACCATCCACGCCAAGGGGTAGGGCTGTTCAATATAACGATATATATCGGACGTTTCATTTTACGCTATCGTTTGTTTCGTGGTGTCGCAAAATAAACTGTTTACGGCAATATTTTTTCATTATTTTGATGGTCACTGTAGTGGCTATATTAGAATAGAATAGAATAGAATAGAATTCAACTTTATTGTCACTGCACATGCACAGGTACAGGGCAACGAAATGCAGTTTGCATCCATCCAGAAGTGCTTTAGTGATATAGATATATTACAATATATATTAGCAATAATATAGATATGTAAGTATATTACAGAAATGGGTCTATTATGGTATGTTATAATGTACACGGTATGAAGTATGTTGTGAATATTCTATAACTATTGTTAAGGTTCAAAAGTATATTGAAAGAGGGAATCTAAAAATAACCACAGATCCAGCCTGGTGTACTTAGACGGCATTTTAATGACACATGTGTGAGCCCGACCGCTGTGCAGATTTCAGCGTCGAACTGAACTTACAACAATTACACAAGGTTTTATATGGATACAACAACAAAGCCCCCCCTCTTTTGCAAAACAGACAATAGTACAGCTTACGTCAATTCAAACCACAAAATGTTCCGTGAACTTTAACATAGTTTAAAGAACATTACGTCTCCTGTCTCGACATCAGTTGCACTTCCTCTAAGTACTTCGGCACAATTCTGCAATTGCAGCAAAAACCCATCTCCACTTCTCACCTACCAAAATAGATCTACCATGGTGTGTATGTGTGTGTGCGTGCACGTGCGAGGGCGCGTGCATGCTGTGTACTGCGTACGTGTCATGACCTCTCACTATTTGTCTGTCTGTACGTGCAGAGTTTGCATCTGCTTTCTGAACCTTAGTTGACCTCAACTTAAGCAACCAACCAGGCTCAGGCCATCCTGTGTGTAATGATCTTGACTTATATGTGAAATATATAAACAACTGTTTCAGTCTACCACAACTACTTAAGGCTTAATCCGCAATAAATGCATACTAAACACCCTTGCACTTAAACTCTGGCTTCAGTTTCACTTCTGCAAAAGTATGCTCTGCAGACGCGTTTCCTGTCTCTGCAGTCAGCTTCTCACCCAATGAAGACTTCAGTATAAGACTATAAGAACATTCAAAAACCTTTAAATTATAGATTCAACTCAACAATTTACAGTGGTTATAACAACCTGTAATAAAAACTAATATAATACCAATATATTTGAACATTTGAATGCATCTGGGAAAGCAACATCACTATTAACACTGAAATGTTAATGATGATTATAAAAATAGCAGCAAATAATAGCAGTAAAATATTTCTATTCCTGACACTATAGGTATGTACAGGCTGTAGTGAGTACAAGCTATGTACAGGATATGAACAGGATATAAATATGAAAAACTATACAGAATATGAAATAAATAACTTTACAGAAATCTGAGTTATACAGCTATACAGAAATGGGAACTATGCAAGTTGTAAACAGTTGTAGGGTTAAAAATTATTGTATGTACAGAATGATTGTATTATGTATTATTATAATGTATTAATTTCCTAAAGTTCTCTCTTTCTCTTATATTTAATATAACCACACTACAGACGGACAAGCGCTTGTTTTTATGCGTTGTCGTTAGCAACAACGACGGTAAAACCACCTCGTGTCCGCTTGTTTATTTTCCACATAAACCTTTCACAATAAAGCTCAAGATCCTGTTGAGACTTTTCAAAATAAACTGAATCACGTGAAAGATGCAGAGTATTTACGGATGAGAAGCAAAAAAGAGCCGTCAGGTGCTAAAAAATAAACCTTAGACTCAAACGTTAGAACAGGCTTTTCCCCGCAGCACGCTGTGTAATAAATACTCACAAAGAAAACGGCGGCCGTTACAACCTATGTCTAAAAATGTATCGTTTCATGCATCAGTTAAAACACTCGACTCCAGGTACGCGACGCCCAGCTGGAAACACTTCACGCAAGTCGAGCTGCCCGACATTCACAGAATTTACAGAAAATGTTACATTTTTGTGATTTATATCGTTATCGGGACGATAGATGTCTTAATATCGGGATATGAGATTTTGGTCATATCGCACAGCCCTACCAAGGGGGTCACCATCATACATACAAAGTCACTAACACAGGGCTAGCATCATTCAGCTGGCACATTCACGTTATTCATCACGGCTAACCTGAGTGATCTTCCTTATTGGGTCACATTAAACTCCTTGTAAACAGGAATCATACATACATGTGCTCGTGCACTGCTCTCACATGAAACAGCAAAATAGCAGTTCAGTGTTACTGTTGGCTTCCATTACCTTGACTGGCTTGTGTTACGTTTGTAAGAGATTACTTTGCCAGTCACTCATTCATCTGAATCGCCACTGCCACCTACTGGCGAAACTCAATATTTCCACATCAGGTGACAGGAAATGAGCTTTTTCACTCTGTACTATGACGTCAAACTATTGTCACAAAAAAACCCAAACAGATGGGGTGTGTGTGTGTGTGTGTGTGGTGGGTGGGGGGTCACGTAGACCATCACTGGCCTACTTTTGATTAGGATAAAGAGCATTATTAATGAGGATGGAAAAATGTTGAAAAAAAAAGTGACTAAAGCTCATGTAATTCACAACTTTATTTCCTCTAATCAAACTCCTGTTAAAGAACAAACACACTGAAAGAAACTGGAACTGGAAACTGGAAAAACCCTCAGACCAGCATCGTAACATGTTCCAGTTCCAGGTTGTTGGACTACAGCTTGAACCGGCTGCTTTACTTTCACTTACACCTGCAGACATCAGTGCACATATTCAGGTCAAAGTGTGATACATGAGTACAGCATTACCACACAGACTGTGGTGTAATCTATATTAATGGACATTAGTGATGTGTTGGTCATGAACGAAATGGCTCTTAGAGCCGGCTCTTTGGAGTGAACGACGCGAGCCGGCTCCTTATCGCGAGCTGTGTTTTTTTTTCTTTCTCTCACCGTCTCTCTCGCACTTTTTTCTGCTTCAGTCTGCACGCGAGCCTTGTGCTTTACATTGGGCAGAGGGGGGAGGGGCGGTAGTTACACTTAGTAGCACAGGAACAGAGCGGGAGGGAGAGAGAAAGAGAGAGAGAGCCAGGGACAACAAGGTCACATTAGAAAGGTATAGTAATCATCCACAACTATTTTCAGTTGCACATGATAAAGGATTCAGAAATTTTATTCATGCAGTAAATCCTGTGTATTCAGGAAAACACTCTCCCAAAAATCATCCCAGGCCGATATGACAGAGAATCTGCATCTTCTTTTTGTTTTCCATATTTTAATTTATATTTAATTGTTTTGTGTTGTTTCACTTTAAATTTGTTTCAAATGAGAAAGCTGAAAATTTAAATAGTTAAAAGTTAAAATGTAAATAGTTGGTTTTCGTATTTTATAGTTTATTTATTACATTTTATGTAGAGTGAATAAATAAAAGTATATATACGGTGGCCCCTAGAGACAAAACATGTAGAAAAGACAACAGAAGTGCTCCAGGATGCTCGGCACAGTGTTGAGCTTTGGTTACTTAGTGGCTACACAAGACAGGAAGTAACAACGACCGGATTTGGTGTGTGGTAGTAACAGGTAAATGAAACATTTTCTTTTTAATTATTTGAATATATATGAGTGCTTGTCTATAAATACACAAACCATACACATATGCTTTCAACTATGTAATTTAAGTGATCTAGGTAGCTCTGTTTTGGAAGTTCAGTTAACGCTAGAAATGTGTTTTGGAGTTTGTACGTGCTTTGTCTCTAGGGGCCATCGTATATATTTATATGTAAACATATATAAATAAAACCAGTTTTTTACATTAGTAATTCCTTTTGTGCATAATTTTATATTGTTTTTGATAATAAATTAATTAAAGCAACAAAACAACCTGAAGAGCCGGTTGGGAGCCGAAAGAGCCGGCTCTTTTTCGTGAGTCGAGCTGAAAGAGCCGGTTCTCTAAAAAGAACCGGAATTCCCATCACTAATGCACATGCATGCGCCACTAGGCAGCAGTACTTACCCACTAAACAGGAAATGGGTTGGCATGTGAACAGCCACAAGAAAACTGTATTAAAATTATCATTGCTCCACGTTATCGCTTAAGCAGGAGTTTTTATTCAAGAGCCCAACACAACATGGTGTCAGAAGTGCACCTGCCCTAAGCGGTGAACTAAGAAAAAGGAAAAGAAAGTCAGCTTGGCAATCGGCAAGCGACAAACATGACGGAGCAAGCAGCAGTTCAACCAGTGGCAGCAGCAGCGCCTGTCCCGGTTATTGCAGCTCCACCAGCGGCTACTTTCACCATCAAGCCACCGGAACCATTCGACTTTGCAAAGCCCCAACAGTGGGAGAAGTGGATCAGAGGTTTTGAGCGTTTTAGAGCTGCAAGTAATCTGAACAGCTCAACAGATGCTAATCAAGTGAACACATTAATTTACTGCATGGGTGACGAGGCTGACGGCATCCTAAGGGGACTTGACCTAACAGAAGGACAGCGTCAGCAGTACGATGCAGTCAGAAACGCATTTGATCGACATTTTGTTTCCCGGAAAGAATGAAAGGGCTATGTTTAATAAACAAGTACAAAACCAGCAGAAACCGTTGACTCTTTCATAACTGTAAATGTCGGCAAAGCCACCTTACTTTGCGCTTTTATTTTGAAGAGTACCTTAGCACTTCGTCTTATATTGTGTCAGACTTCCTGTTCTGTTCTCAGTGAAACGACACAAACACGTTGCTTCAGAGTGATTAAAACACTTATTTTTTGAAAATACTCATGCAAAACTATGTATTTTATTTACCTGTCACATGTTATAACTTTGGAAAGTTTACACAATGTGGTTGAATTCGTTTTTTGTGTATATGCATCTCATTTGTTTGTGGTGTGATAAGAATGGCTAAGAGATGCGCATGGAGGAGGTTGGCTAGCTGGTTTAGCATGATTAGCACCCTTGGAAGCAGAAAGATGCTGGTTTAATGATTGCAAATGATTGTTTATGTATTTAAGAGACAGAAAGGTTGTCGTAAATTCATTTTTTAAATGCTGTAACATAAATTGTTTAAAAGTTATTGATTTATGTCAATGTCACTATTTGAGTTAATCAAAATAATTTTCTATATAGTAAAATGTGAACATTTCTGCACTTTCTATGCAAATGTTTAATGGTATTTGTTTGCGCATCTTTATAGTTTTCACGGTGCCATATTGTCGGTGGTTTAAAGAGGAGAGAATAAAGTTGCATCAGTCGAAGCTCTCTGCGTCACGAGTGGTAATTCCAAGTGGTCAGCTACAATAACAGCTCTATATGCTCTCGCTGGCAGCACTAGCAAAACAGCCGTGGATGCCATGCATGTCAGAAAATCAAAGACAAATAAATTTAGAAACAGAGACCAAAAGCAGTTCAAGCACCAAAAACCACAAATAACAAAACAAGAGAATAAAACATTTTCTAAATGTGGGAAAGCACCAATGCACCCAGCAGCACAGTGCCCAGCTAAAAATGCAGAATGCCACAACTGTGGGGAACGTGAACACTAAGGGAGAGTTTGTAGGTCTACAACTGTGCATGAGGTGGCGAACAGTGCAGACGGACTTTTCCTAGGTGAACTGGATTCAAGTGAAGACCCGTGGCTTGCCAACATCTGCGTGAGAGGCAAAAGCATCACATTTAAATTAGACTCAGGCGCAGATCAAATCAAATCACTTTTATTGTCACATCACATGTGCAGGTACACTGGTACAGTACATTACCGAGAATGGCCCATAATTTGCATGTCAAGAAATGAAAGACTTTGCAAAGGACTACTGTTTTGAGCATGTCACCAGTAGTCCCATATACGCGCAGAGCAACGGTGAGGCGGAGAGAGGCGTCCAGACCTTCAAAAATCTCCTCAAAAAAGCCAGCGATCCATACAAAGCATTGCTGGCATACAGAACAACAGCACTGGAGAATGGCTACAGCCCGGCTTAACTTCTCATGGGGCGCAGACTTCGTACTACTGTCTGATTTTCAGCACATTTGTTGTTCTGAGAGAGAGAAAAGGCTGAGATAAATCGAATGTTTTAACAAAAGACACAGAACAAGAGAGCTGGATAAATTGTTACCAGGGCAACCAGTCTGGATCACGGATGCAAAAGCACAAGGCACAGTGACATCAGTCCACCCGACTCCACAATCGTACATCATCAGTGGACCTCAAGGCACAATCAGAAGGAACCGCAGTCATTCCATGCCGATCCCACAAACAGACTCAAACTGAAGCAAAACAGATGCAGTCCACTCCTACAGAGAGTTTCTGAGCCAAGCGCACCCCGTACACTGGGTGTGGTTAGAACCAGTTCTGGTAGGGAAGTGATTAAACCAAAAGGACTTGATCTGTGAAGCTAATTGTTTGGAAAAAAAAGAGTTCATATTTCAAAATGCTAAGTTTTGTTTTTGAGAATAGCATGTTTAAAAGGACAAGAATGTTCAACTTGTGTTATGAGTGTAAAAGAAGGTGTTTATGAAAGTTAATGTTTCCTGACAAGCCGGGTCTGTATTGGGAAAAAATATTATGCAGCTACGGTTTTTCTTTGAAGAGTAAAAGAATCTACCAACCTAACTTCAGAAAGGGAAATGGGATGGCATGTGAACAGCCACGACAAACCGTATTAAAATTATTATTGCTCCACGTTGTTGCTTGAGCAGGAGTTTTTATTCTAGAGCTCAACACAACACAGACTAAACCCCACAGCTATAAAGAAACAGACTCTGTCTGTGATAGTGACGGAAGTAAGATTAAATTAATTCATCAACCATCAACAAAAACTTTTGGCATGGCGTATAAAAACGCTACTGAATGAACAAACAATAAATGAATTTAGAACTCCAGATGAAAACACTACAGCTCCTCACAGAATAAACGAACTCTTTGAACTCTACTACTCACAACTATATACGTCAACAGGAGATGTGACCCAAGAGTCACTAGAGTCCTTCTTTGACTCAATAAGCACCCCTTCACTCTCTGAAGAAGCTCGATGTGAATTATACTGTCAGTTATCTATGAGTGAACTGTCGACTGCAATTGATAAATTAAATACGGGAAAAACTCCCGGCCCAGATGGAATCCCACTAGACCTGTTCAAAATATTTAAAGACAAATTAATACTCCCTTTATATGACATGCTAGTGGAAAGTTATGATTTAAAAGAGCTTCCCCCCTCCTTGCGTAATGCACTCATAACGGTATTCCCCAAGTCTGGGAAACCGCCTACAAAATGTGAATCTTATAGACCAATCTCATTAATAAACTCTGACGCCAAGATAATGAGTAAAGTACTGGCAAATAGACTTGAACGGTACCTTCATCTCCTCATTGATACTGACCAGAATGGTTTTGTAAAAAGCTGGCAAGCGCAGCATGGCATTCGCAGAGTACTGAATGTATTTTACTCAAATTCAGAACATCCAGACATGGCTCTGCTCTCCTTGGATGCAGAAAAAGCTTTCGATAGGGTCGAACATAACTATCTCTATAAGGTACTGTCTCAGTTTGGCTTTGGCAGTTACTTTAAGACTTGGGTCAAAATATTATATAATAAACCTATAGCCTCAGTTAGAACCAACAACATCATATCTAGACCATTCTATCTAGGTAGAGGTACACGCCAAGGCTGCCCCCTTTCACCTCTTCTCTTCGTCCTAGCAATTGAACCATTGGCTATTGTGATAAGGAGCAATCAAAATATCTCTGGCATCAGAACAAATAATATTGAGTCCAAAATTGGATTATTCGCGGATGACATTATCTTAATGTTGTCCAAATTGGAGAGCTCAATTCCCCAGCTACTCAAAACAATTAACTCCTTTGGCAACATCTCTGGTTATAAAATTAATGAATCTAAGTCGGCCATCCTTTTCTTTAAACATTCTGAAAGAATTAAACCACCTATTCAAACAATGTTTCAAGTTGCCAGAGACAGTCTTACCTATTTAGGTATAAAAATCACTCCAAAAATCAACGATTTGGTACATGCAAATTATTCTCCTACAATCAACTCTGTTGTTGACTTATTCAATAGATGGTCTACGCTGCCAATCTCTCTGATTGGACGCGTAAATATTCTCAAGATGAACGTTCTCCCCAAATTTTTATATCTCTTCCAAGTCATTCCTCTCAGCCCTCCAGATGACTTCTTCACAAAGGCAAAATCAATATTCATCAAATTCATATGGAATAATAGACGAGCCCGACTGCGCCTTTCGCTACTATATCTACCGTATGACAGGGGAGGTCTGGGTGTTCCAAACCTCAAATGGTACTACTGGGCTGCCCAGCTCTCTGCGGCCTCATGCTGGTTCTCAATGACAACCTTACCCTGGGTAAATTTAGAAAGGACAAGCACTACCCCCTTACCGCTCAGCACTTACCTGTACTCTGCAAAGTATAAAGATCTGATGAAAGATACATCGAACCTCTTTGTTAAAAATACCATCCGTGTCTGGTTCGATGCACTCAAGTTTAAAAATGAAATACCAGCACTATCCCAATTCTCACCTATCTGGGGCAGTAGGGCCTTTAAACCAGGTTGGAAAGATTTGGGTTTTAAAATGTGGGCCGTCAGAGGTCTGTGCAAAGTTGCAGACCTATTTGACAAGGACACCCTACTATGTTTTAATGGCTTGACACAGAAATTTGGCATTCCAACTAAACATTTCTTCAAATTTCTTCAAATCAGAAGCTTCATTTTAAAAACTCAAAAATCCCTAACACTGCCCACTCTAAACTCATTAGAAGACATAGCAATAAACCATCAGCTGAAGAAGGGTTTGATATCCCGTTTTTACAGCAATCTTAGAGATGGCTCTCAAACATCCTCAGAAAAAGAAAGACTCGCATGGTGTCAAGACTTAAAGTGTAGAATAACTATAGAGGAATGGCAAAAAGCCTGCTTGAAAGCCCAAACACAATCCATAAACACCCGATTTAAACTAATCCAGTATAAATGGCTAATGAGAACATATATCACCCCAATATTATTAAACAAATTTGACCCCCAAACTCCGGACATATGTGTTAAATGTGGGGAAAAAGGCACACTGATGCATTGCCTGTGGGAATGCTCAGAAATCCAAAAGTTTTGGAAAGAAGTTTTAGATGTAATTGCGCATATTACAAGTGTCAAGCTGACTCTATGTCCTAACTATGTATCCTAGGAATTTTCCCTGCTGAAATCCAGCTGAGCAAAGTTCACCAAAAAACCACAATCTTCTGCCTGTTACAGGCGAAATATAGCATAGCCAAATCATGGAGATCCATTAGTAGACCACACTTGAGAACTTGGTTGTCGACACTGTCAAAATCCCTTGCTTTGGAGAAACTTATGTCTATGATAAAGGGTAAACATGCTTCCTTTAAAAAAATGTGGGGAATCTTTTTGTTATTTTTGGAACGTGAGGAGATGATTGATAGTGAACAGATATGACAATACCCATTTAATCTGTATGGGAGAAGTAGTGTTGTAGCTGTTGAAGAGAACCTGGGGAGCCTGCAAGTGCTGGACTGCTTAATAGAAGGACAGGAGATGAGATGTGAAATTAAATAGACTGGAACTGAAGAAGACACAGCTTATCGTCGCAACCGCTACACAGTCAGAAATAGGGGTACGGAAGGGGTACATTACTTTGCCCCAAGGTACAAAAGTGACATTAATACAGTCTAAGGACAAATATTGGACCTCGGGGTAACTATCTGTACCTTTTTTAGCGTCTGAAAGGTACATACATGTTCATTAATTGTGAAAAGTACTTATTTGTACCCATTCTTTCAAAAGATAAAGTACAGGTTGATTAAGCTCTTTTTGATTAGAGGTTTTTTTTTAAATTCTTTTTGACAGTAATTTATTTGCAACTGTATTGATTTAAGCATATATTTTAGTGTTTTTATTTTATTTTTTATTATTTTCATTGCTGTTGTTGTTTTTGTATTCCCTGAACCCCCCTTATTTTTAAGCTGCTTTAAGAACAATGAATTTATTTGAAAGAAAAAAAGTAAAAATGCATTTAAACATTTTTTTAAGAGAGTGTTTTTTTTAAAGTATAACTATTTGGATGAATTGCAAAAAAGCACCCTTATTGAACTCGGAGTGCGAGTTGAGCCCATCCTCACAACATCAAACAAAAAGTAGAAGAAGAAACTGAACGAATAGCTGGTGGATTCTAGAACTTTCTGTAAATGCAGCAGGTGCCATTTTGTTTTATCAACGGACGGAGATGGATTACGAACTTGCAAGTCCTGGTGTGCTCTGTTCACTTTCAACCGAGGAACTCTTAACAAAAATACAAGAGCGGGGCTTAGATGTCACCAAGCTGAAGCTCAGCGTTTCAGAGGTAAGTTTTATTTAAAGAAAAATGTAGCGTAATTACTCATTATTGGTTTAGCCTAGCTTAACATATATTAGCAATTTAGCTAGTTTCGGCACTCTCTTAGCTCAAATTATGTCTTTTTACAAACGTTTCATGTGTAAAGTTGAGGTCACAGTTCTGAAAAATGAAAAATGTGTACACATAGTATTTGTATAAGTTTGAACTTATATATGTGGTTCGGCCACAGTCTATGGGTTCGGTAACCCCTGCACAGCGGAATGGCGCGAAATTTGATTCCCTGGTAGCTGAATGCAGTTTACCGTTAGTGTATTAATGGTTTAATAAAATCACGTTTTTACATCCATTCCAAGGCCATCAACACACATGGGCGGCTGAATATAACGTTTAAAGGAAATATCTTGACGCCGCACTTGTTTAAAATATAACAAGGATGTCGCAGCTGGGGTTTGATAGTGGCGTTTTAAGCAATGTGGGAACTTTTTCAGCATGTAATCTGAGCTTGTAATACGGTCCTGCGGGTGTTATCGCTATAAGTAATCGGTCTGAAAGAACAGACGGCAGAAACTGTCGGAAATCTGGAGAAAGGAGTCACCTTAGTAGTGAATATTAACAAATTACAGCATTCTAGTCTTTTTTTTCTTCCAAACTTGAAAGGGCACAAAAGCATGCTCAGACTCTGCTCTCCTGTGTCCAGTAGTCCCAAACAAACATCTAAATTTAAAAATGAAAACTTTGCATATCGAGAGGATTCACTCTAAAAATTTGGTTTATTTTATTTAATTTACTGATTTTTTTAATGAATATTTCTTTGAACTGAAAGAAGTTGTACAAAAGGTTTTAATGTGTGTGATATACGGTTTTTACCCATGTAAAAATGTGGTGATAAATATCCTTACATGGAATTTAGAGTTTGTACTACCATTTATCTTGCAGACAATGAGGTTGATGGTGACACAGTTGACTGCGGTCTTACTGAGACTATGGTTGCATACCTTGCATACCTGGGGCGATCGTGGCTCAAGAGTTGGGAGTTCGCCTTGTAATCGGAAGGTTGCCGGTTCGAGCCCCGGCTCGGACAGTCTCGGTCGTTGTGTCCTTGGGCAAGACACTTCACCCGTTGCCTACTGGTGGTGGTCAGAGGGCCCGGTGGCGCCAGTGTCCGGCAGCCTCGCCTCTGTCAGTGCGCCCCAGGGTGGCTGTGGCTACAACGTAGCTTGCCATCACCAGTGTGTGAATGTCTGTGTGAATGGGTGGATGTCTGGATATGTAAAGCGCTTTGGGGTCCTTAGGGACTAGAAAGCGCTATATAAATACAGGCCATTTACCATTTACCATACCTTTTCCAAGGATCCTTCAAAAAGCACGTTAAATTCAACCAATTTGTGTCAAGGATGAAGGAATCTTCAGTGACGCTGACTCTACAGACTGTCTCTCCAGAAGACTGGCAACCATCTACTTCGTCAACTTCAATAAGGTATTTTCTTATTTATAATGAAGTTAGTATGTCTGAAGCATACATGTTGGCCGTTATGCACTTTTAGGATTTAGTTAATATGATCATTGTTTCTACCATATGTATTGTTATTGTAGTGTTTTATACTTCAATTCATGCAATAAAAACAAACACTTAACTGTTTTCACAGCAATGAAAATACTTTGAGACTGCCAGCCTCTTTTGAAATTCCAAGATTTCCCAAAAATCTGCAACTAAAACTGGACAACAAAGAACCGTGCCATAAAAATCCAAGGGACAGACACACAATAATCAGAGTTCTATATGAAGCTGTGGCACAGTATACTATGTAAGTTAATCAGGGTAATGTTAGCTTGTTGCTTTAGAAAAAGCTGAATCTGTCATATTGAAAATAAACGCTACATTACTAAGAAACAATAACTGACACTTGATAAGGTTTGTTTGTCAGCAGTTGCTCTAACACTTACGTTTCTTCTGATATTACAGGTATCCCACAAATTCTGAATATGTGCAAGCTGTGAAGACGCTGGTAATGAAGTATCCTTTCCTCAAGGATCGTGAGGGAAATGGTTATGTAAGTTAAATTTAAAATTTGCATAAAGTTCCTTCAAGATTACAAAGTAAAAGTGAAGCTTTTTTCGATCTTGTTTTGTTAGTAAGACAATCTGTAGCCTCTCAGTAGGTTTGTATGAAGTATGTTTACTGATTCTTTGTTGGGTTTATTTTGTGTAGATTGTTTTTACAGTAACTTATGTTTCTGTTCAACAAGCACACATGGCATATGTCTTTGAGACGTAAATTCAAATCAGAGCGGGCACCACTAGTCGACAGTGAGGCAGTGAGGCGTTGTAAGGAGAAGTTTGGTTCTACGAGGAGAGGGCAGCCTAATAAATGTCAACGAACAAGTCAGAGAAATGTTTGTCAGGTTGGTGTGAGGGACATCTTGAGCTATAAAATGTTCTTGCATCTGTTATTACATCTAAAACTAAGGATTAGGGATGCAACTGTACCCCTTTTTTCAAACCGAGACAATACCAATACTTGGATTAGAGCACTTGCTAATACAAAGTACCAGTGCTAATACTTCTACCTCACAAAAAGTTATTAATTGGAAGGTGCTAAAAGAGGGTGAACTAGATTTTTTTTTAAAAAACAAAACATTTTAAATATGACTCCAAAACTAAAATTTCAAGTTAACAATTAAGATTTTATGTGAAATTATTTCAGAGTTTCCATATTTTAAATATTGGTTCACGGTATCGGTTAACTTTAACCGATACGAGTTCTTTGTGATGCACAGATCGTGTCAGCTCTAATTGTATATTTAGTCTTATGTTGGGTTTCTAATCTGTTTTGACTTTCTCTTCTCACTCTTGCTTTCTTTCAAGGGACCATGCGTCCAAGGAGAGGATTTATTATCCATAGACGCCCACTTAAAGGTCTTACAGTGCCAATATCAGAAGATGCAACCAGATACCATGGTGGTTCATAACCGTATGCAGCAAACGTTTGCTTGGCGGCAAAAAGAAATTGCAGATGGTATGCCTGTGGAGGATGTGTTGAAGAAGTACCCCTTCTTAGGGATGCCTACTGGTGTAAGTCAGAAAGCTGAATTGAACTTGGAAATAGCTGTCACATTTAACATGTTTATAGTAGTAAATTTTATTTGCCCTTGACCTTGCTTTCTTCATCTGTCCCTCTTTCCTTTTCTTGTATGTTCATGTAACTTCTTACAGTATTGTTGTTAAATTCTATAAAAAAATAATTATGCAGCACCATACATAATTAATATCAACTTTAGATTATTTCATTTTCATACACTGTTATTTTGTACTGAAAATGAATTTTTTACTTGTAGCTGTGCAACGAACTCGGGTGGATCCAACCAACAACGGGTAATGTAAGCCAGCGATTTCGTGAAGGGCTCTCATGTGTTGCAGCAAAGGTGATTGACCTTACACGAGGGAAAACCCCACTCTACCAGCTCTACCTTGATGCAAGAGAGGAGGCTCTCACTGAGGACCTACCAGGTATTTGCTTTTTTTTTTAACTTCAAGGCTTCCATTTTATATAATTTTTATAGGTAACTGGAAATGCCAGATAAAATGCATGGGTGATCTTGTGTTTTTTGTTTGTTTTTGTTTTTTTGGCAGATCTTGACACAAGGGCTGCACTTTTATTCCTGCCATACGTCTTCAAGGAGAAACTGGATCTCTTTGTCATACTTGGAGAGGTGTGTGTATTAAAATATTTAGTCTATATAAAAGGAAAACAAATGTATTTTTTGTTAAGAGACTAAGATATTGCTTTCCTCTACCTTCTCTTTTGACTTCAAAGGTTCATCCTAAAACCCCCTATCCAACTGTTCAGCTACTTCATGAAGACTGGAAACCAGTGTTCTCCAGAAGCGCTCCAAACATTGTGAAGTTGGATGGCAATGAAGTGTGCAGAACCTCGTGTATTTTTGAAGGAATCATCTCTTCTTTCTGCTTGTATTTTGTCTTCAACCTTGCTTACCCAAAACATCTGAAGAACACCCTGATTTTTCTCCAAAAGTACATTGTGAAAATAGATGAGGGTGAGGACCGGCCTCTGCCAATCACAGTCACCAGTACAGTTATCAGAGAGACTTCAGAGTGTTGGTATTGTTGGATCAGCATCTCAAAAGTGGTGCCTGTTCAGATTGCTGCCATTTCTGATGGCAGACCGTGTGCCACCTAATTGTAAATATTGGCATGTTTTTCTTCTATGTCGTGAAATAACAGAGATTGTAATGGCTAAAAAAGTGCGAAAAGAGAATATTTTATTGTTGAAGTTGCTTGTCCATGAGTTTCTCACAAAACTGAAAAGTGTATTTGGGGATGTAATTACACCAAAGTATCATTATTTAATCCACTATGCAAGACTGATTGAAATGTTCGGCCCTCTACGTTTGTTATGGTGTATGAGATTTGAAAGTAAGCACCAGTATTTCAAAACGTTGTCCCGCAATTGTAGAAATTTTATGAACATTGCTACAACTTTGAGCAACAGACATCAGTTCAGACAGTGCTGGGAGTTTTCTAACAAAAGTTTACTTGGTGAATTTGAAAATGTTTTTGGAAAAAGTGTGACTACACCATTTTTGTCATTACCACTGGAACTGCAACAAGCACTGACAGTCTATTGTGGCTTTTCTGAAGTTGATAGTGCTAAGAAAGCTTTCCAACGTGTGTCAGAAGTAATTGTGAACAGTGTCAAATACTGTGTAAGAGATGTGTTTGTCATTGATGTACTGCATTCAGAGAAGATTCCTCTGTTCTGGCAAATTAAGTACATATTTAATATTGACACAATGTGGGTCTTTTGTGGAAAAATTCTCATTCCTCTGTTATATGACAACCATTTTCATTCATACAGTGTTAGAGTTGATAGTGAATGGACGTTAAAACCTGGACAGGAAATTGATGTTGCAGCTTATGACACATACTCTGTTGATAACAGTTTGTATGTAACAGTTAAACAATGTATTTAAGAAGGTAATAAATGTGACAAGTATTTTTGACTTTGTATCTTCAATTTTTCAAATCTTGAGAGGAAAAATATAGGAAATCTGTGTGTAGATACAGAACCTTTAGAAAGACATTTTTGTACTCCTTTTAAGGGTTCTTTTTTGTACTTTATACTAAGGGTACAACTTTGCCCTTTAAAGTACAGGTTTGACGTGTAAAAGGTACAAATTACAAGGGTACAAATCAGTACCCACAGTTTAGGGTACAGAACAGTGTTGCCAACTCCTCAGTAAGGAAAATCGCTATTGGTTGTCCTAAAAGTCGCTAGAAGTCGCTAAATGACGTCATCACCTAATTTGCATAATTGGTCATGCTAATGTAATTGTAACCTATGTTGTTGGAGAGAGAAATAACATCGTGGAAGAGACATAAAGTGAGTAAAAAACGTCCTAAATGCATTTAGAGTTTATTTAGAACTACAAATTAAATTTCTTTTAGCAATTATTGTTTTTTTTAATGTCACAATTCCAACCCTGCTCCTTTACCCGGGCTTGGACCGGCAAAAGTGATCCGAAATAGGCACTCTGGTGGAGTTACTTTGTGTGTGTGTGTTTATAAGTAGTTTTAAACCTTGTGATCCACAAAACAGCATAAGAGTAAAAGAGTAAAAGAAGAACTGACTGTGTTACAGCACCCACTGCTTGTTGAGAGTAAAAGCGATACGCGCTTTCACGTCTTTTTTAGCTAGGGGGTCTGAAAACTCGCTAAATATAGCGACAAAGTCGCTAAGTTGGCAACACTGGTACAGAACGGTACCTTAGAGGGTACCACCCCAGTGACAAGACATTGTACCCCTATAGGTACATTTCTGTACTTTAATTTCTGAGTGTGTAGGTTGGATACCTCTCTAACTTGACACCCTTGGAGTAAACCGAAGCCCGAAGCCCTGGAATAATGCACTTAAACCTATTGTCTCACTGTGTTATACCTGTTTATTGGAACACTGTCTGTTTTTTTTTTCTTTCTCTTTTGGGGGTTTTGTTTTGTTTTATTTTATTTTACTTATCTATATATAATTTTTTTCTCTGCAATAATATCTAAATGATCTACATGGGAGAGTATATATAACTATATCTATGTGTTTCTCCAACACTGTTCATATACGATGAATATACATTATTATTATACACTTAATTCTTTTTTATTAATTTCCTCCTCTATTTTACTTTAACTCTCTCTTCCTGTTGGTTAAAAAAATTGTTGGAAAAAGCAATAAATAAATCTTTGAAAAAAAAAAAATCATCAACCTACTAATTTCAGGGTATCCCAGCTTTAGAAAGACAATTCCAATCATTACAACTGGCTGAGGACAGCAATTTAAAAAAGATGGTCATCTTAATCAGCGATGAACTGTTGCTGCCACCAGGGGGCACCCTGTGAACAGGGATGAGGTTACGTGTAGTCCGGTCTTTCTTCATAAATGCAGTAGTGGAAGATACTTCTGAGAAAAAAGGGTTAAAGCTTCATTTATTGAACAGAGTAGCCGAATCACACCATCTTTTGTTAATTTGCAGAACACAACACAGTGAACATCTTATCGTGGGTTTTTTCCACGATGGGCTGCCATCCATATAGACATCATTTCAATGCTCATAGCGATGCACACCTGATTTACAGGATTTGCTATAAATAACTCGTGAATGATATCGAGTCATCTTGAGCCTAAATCAACACTCTTACTCCGGGGATGCCAGAGCATGCTCTCACTCTCACCAGCTTAAACGCCACTCGTCGTGTCTCTCTTTCACGTTCCTCTCATTCCTGTGTGCGCTGTTACCATGAAAGAAACGTGACGAGAGAGAGACGAGGGGTGGCGTCATAAGTGACAGCGCGCTCCGTCTTCACTCTGAGCGGCGGTCACGGTGCGCAGACGTCCTGATACAATATGAGCGATAGAAGGATACCTTTATGGATCGCAGCTCTCGCATGTGAGTAGTTTATTCAGCTTTTACAGCGTTATTGTTGTGCCTTTGGTTTGACTAAAGTGGAACTTTTGCACCGGGACGCGGACTCCGAGGTCCGCTTGTCACGGTCCTTATCTCGAAATGCCCAGGAGGTACCGTGCGTACCCGACAACTGGTTGGCAAAGAGACACTTTTTGTATTAAACCACAGCCTCCCTGCGCTGTTACTGCAGAAAGGGGAAATGTTAGATATAGGAGCCCAGCAGGCTCTGAAACACCGACAGCAGGTTCAGAGCCCGTTAACGGTAACCGTTAACGGTCTCGGTCGTTGTGCCCTTGGGCAAGACACTTCACCCGTTGCTTACTGGTGGTGGTCAGAGGGCCCGGTGGCGCCAGTGTCCGGCAGCCTCGCCTCTGTCAGTGCGCCCCAGGGTGGCTGTGGCTACAACGTAGCTGCCATCACCAGTGTGTGAATGTGTGTGTGAATGGGTGAATGACCGGATATGTAAAGCGCTTTGGGGTCCTTAGGGACCATAAAGGCGCTATATAAATACAGGCCATTTACCATTTACCATTTTACCTGCCGCGCCTTAACTTTAATTCGCCTATGAGTCACGTGTGCGGCACTTGCTTTAAAGTAGAAACAGAAGCTTGAGCTCAGCGGATGTTTTGGCAAACACATTAAAGTTTAAAATGTCATTAAATCCTAAACCGTCCAGAGGTTCATCAACAAAGCTTAGCTTTAAACCAGCGTCTGTTCGAAGTTGCTCCAAACCCTGTGTTTCTTCTCATTATCCGTTTGTCAGCGTGTTCACGCGTGACGGATGTTTCAGCTTGGTTGGGACTCTTGCGCTGTTTGAGAGCTTTTCACAAACACTGAACATACCGGAGTCGGTGCAGTCGGGTCTCCAGTGGAAGTAAATCCAAGCGAAAGATAACGTTTGACTCGAGCTCGCGGTTTTTGCCTTTTGTTTGTTACCCTCACCAGCAGTGAGCTCATCGATTATCATTTTTTCCAGTTCCCAGTCCAGACTCTGTACTTTTCCCCCCAAACTGCTGTACATCTCCACCTGTCGCACACAGGCTCCACCCACTGTCACTCACTGACAGGTACTCTACTAGTCACTGCGTTGAAAGCACAGATACTCAATTTATCTGCAGTAATGATAAATTATACTTTTTGGACCAGTGAAGTGAAATTAAATAATGTCCCACAGCACACCTGATGATCTCACACCACACTAGTGCACCGCAGCACAGCAGTGGAAAATCACTTTAATATGCAAATAATAATCCTGTGACCTCCCCTCATCTTCTCCTTCCTCTTTCTTTTCAGCTCTCACTCTTCTGAGAGACGTAATGAGTCACAATATCCAGGATCTGATGGTGAGGCCTGGAGACTCGGTCACTCTACAGACCGGACTCACTGGGCTCAATGGTGACGATATCCTCTGGATTTATGGTTCTGACCAGACACTCCTCCTCTGTGATGGGGGAGAAATCACCAGAGTCCCAGAGGAATATGCTGGACGACTCCAGCTTGACCGGTCGTCTGGCTGCCTTACTATTTCCAACATCAGGAAGAGCGCCGTTTTCAGAGGGCAGATGTACAAAGATGAGATGCACACCTTTGATTATAACGTGACTGTTGTGGGTGAGTGTTAGAGTACACTGTGTTACGCCACATATGGCACTTTGTGCGCTCCTCGATGTCCCAGCTGCTAACTTTGTCTCCTGCTCTGTTGTTTCAGAGGCTGGACCTCCCTTTAACTCTGCTGCTGACCCCAGGAGCCTCTGGGGGCTCGTCGTAGCTGCTGCTGTCTGCTGTGTGCTGGTTGGCAGCTGAAGGTCAGTAGGAGGAAGTCACCTGCTGGAGCTGTGACGTATATAATGAAGCTCAGAGTGATATTTAGTCTGGTTTAAGCAGCAGAATCCTGAAAACTGAAGAAACGACTTCATCAGAAATGAATAAAAGGAAGCTACACGTCTATAAGACAGTTACATATGAAGTGTTTCTCATTAGGGAGCTTTGAGCAAACTTTAAAGATTCACAGTTAAAAATGATCCAAATAACCAGAATAATCTGACACTGGGCTGCTGTGCAGACACAACTCTTCACATTTGAATTAAAGCTGAGTCGGCACTTTTTAACGGCTTCATTTTAAACCCAGTGCAGTGGTGTAAAAAGGCAAAACGAACTGTAGGCAAAACCTACAGTTACAGCTGACTGAGCGTGGCACAGATCTCTCTGTGAAATCAAAAAGCAGCTGTTTTCTTTTGTTCCCACAGTGACCTCTGATGTCTGCAAACATCTGGTCCAAAGATCACCTCAGCCTCCCTCACATCTCACCAAAGTCCTGCTGAGACCAAATGAAGGAGCCAATAAGGAGGAATGTATTTGTACTCCACAGTTCTATGTCACAGCTCGTTTCAAATCATTCCCATGTTTGACTGACGGTGCTGATATGCTACTGACTATGACACTATCCAAATGAACTTATGTGATGTTATTGGATTTATTTAAAAAAAACATTTCTCACTGAATACAGTGAGTTTGTACAGAGTTGGTGAAATGTGCCCTGATCTGAGCTTTAAAACCTGCCAGCTTTCATATGGAGTGTGCACACCTGTCTGAAGGTACACAGGTAAAGAGGGTGGAGAAATGTTTTCTTCTTCAATCCAGTCAAAATGGTAGCAATAAATTTTATGCAATCTTTCATAAACCTGTCTGTGATTGTTATTTGTTGGCCTGTGGCTGTGAAACAGTTCTCCCAGCAGACCCATTAACATAAGATCAGTAGTGATTAAGGATGTTTAAGGGTGAGAGCAGGAGAGTGACAGGAGGGCGGGGCTAAGAGACCATGTTGGTGGAAGAAGTGAGTCAGACCAGCATCAGTATCAGAGGAACAAAGGGGGGAGGGGCATTCCTCCTCACAGTTTCCTGTGTGGTGTGTTTGTGTAAATGCATCTCAGACTCTTTGTTATCACAGTTTTTCGACTTCACTTCAGATCCACAGCTCTAACAGGACAATGATCCCAAATACACAACGATCTCCACACCCCTATTGAAAATTTGTGGACTGCACATAAAAGCCACATCTGTGCAACACCACCACACTCTCCACCCGGACCGTGACAATGACAGTTTCAGGGGAAGGATGAGGAATGTGGGTCCTTGGTCAGGAAAAGCTCTCCGTGTTTTTATGGTCGCAGCTCATTTTTGATGCTAAATGGATCTCGTTCTTCTTTGAGGTGTTTCAGCCAATCACACACACATGCTGACAGCACTGCACCTGGTAATATCAGGGTTCACACTGTAATGCTGCTTGGCCTGAGTGAGCACAAATACAGAAAAACAGGAAGCACATCACAGGCTCGCCCTCAGCCCCAGGTGTGTGTTTTGTGATCAGGCTGAAATTTGGCTGCAGATTCCCTGATAAAGACGCTTTGCACGAAACACTAAAGGTGGAAATATAACACAAGCAGGCCAAGAATGTCTCTGACAAAATAATGCCACATGTCTGTTTGTGCAGCTGAACTGGGTGCGGTGATATATGGACCCACAATGCATTTTTGACCCATTAGTGATCTCACTGAAGCCTCATGTTTGCCATTGTAATCTAAAAACTTCAAGCCTCAGCTTGACCATCCTCCTCTTCCTGTTAGCATCTACGTTTCAAGGCAACAAAAGACACAGATCAACTACAACTGACCTGTTCTCTCTTCTTCTGAGTGTGAGCTGAGCCGTGCTTCAGGAAGAAAAACTTCTCAGAGAGAATGAAGGTCAGTTTGCTAACGCACTTGTGGTGTTAATATGCCAGTGTGTAAAGGTGTAATAACATAACATGTAATGTAATGACAGTGTTGTTACACACACTCTCACAGAGGAAGTGTCCCCTCAGTCATGGCCTCTGCTAACCACCACGTGTTATTGTGAGGATATGTAAATGGTGAATAATGGTTTAAAGTAACTTTCAGTGTTTGTGTAAATGCAGGCAGGTCGCTCCTTTTTATTTGTTTGTGGTGTGATAAACAGTTCACATGCTGGTGCCACGCCCACACACATATTTAAACATTGCCATGGAGATGAATAGCTGTGCATGCTACAGCATGGACAAAGCTGCACCTTCACTCATCATATTTGCACCCAGCTCAAAACAAGAGCTCAGAGCAGGGAGGCTAAACACCTGCAGACACACCTGCATTTGTCTCAGTGTTAAAACATATTTAAAAATCCCTCATTCACAAACATCAGAATAAAAAACCATCGTGTTCACCTGAACGTCTCAGTTGTGAATGTTGTGTCATGTACTAAAGCTCAATTCAATTCAATTCAATTCAGTTTTATTTATATAGCGCCAAATCACAACAAAAGTCGCCTCAAGGCGCTTTATATTGTACAGTAGATAGCACAATAATAAATACAGAGAAAAACCCAACAATCATATGACCCCCTATGAACAAGCACTTTGGCGACAGTGGGAAGGAAAAACTCCCTTTTAACAGGAAGAAACCTCCGGCAGAACCAGGCTCAGGGAGGGGCGGGGCCATCTGCTGCGACCGGTTGGGGTGAGAGAAGGAAGACAGGATAAAGACATGCTGTGGAAGAGAGACAGAGATTAGTAACAGATATGATTCGATGCAGAGACTCAGACATCAGCAGGACACGTGCGGCAGGCCACGGCTTCATGCAGACACCTCTCTGGGTGTCTGTGTCTGTACTTCCTGAATCTGCTGTGTAAGCATTTCACACTCCTCCCGCTGTGTTTCTTTTCCCCCTGATGAGGCCACAGTGGTGTTGGGAGGGTGTAGTGGTGTGCTTGTCCTTGTGTTTGCACGTATGTTAGTGGGTGAGACAAAAAGGTAGTTCATTACTGCATCAGGACAAAGCAATGTCCATAAATGTCCATAAATGTCCATAAATGGACATTTCTGGGGCATTTCCGGAGTATTCCCCCAGAAAGGATGGAGGATTTGGCCGGGCAGAGGGAGTTCTGGGCTTCTCTGCTGAGGCTGCCAGGACTCTTGCCAGGAGCAGTTCATAAAGAGATCAAATGAATACTACAATAGTTAAATGAGCTCAGCTTATTGAACAGTCCCAGTTTCTCCTAATAGACCATTAAATGAGCCCTGAGGAGTAAACAGCTGCTCCTTGTTCTCTGAATGACTCGCATAGCTCAGAAAGCTCCTGCTACAACAATAACAGACACAGCACTCTTTCACTACTTCCTGCTTTCCAGTTCAGCTTCCTTCCACCCAGAAAGAAACCGTACATGGAGCTCGAGTTCCCCACACCCCCCTCACACACTCTTCACCCTGCTGCAGGTACCAGAACATTCGGGCCCTCACTGCCAGACTGGAGAACAGTTTCTTCCCCAAACTGTCAGACTCCTGAACACTGTTGCACTTTTCTATTGCACAGTTGTGTGTCTTTCTTTACCTTCTATTTGAAATAGATTCAGACACAGAGATGCAGAACAAGAACACAGAGAGTGAGAGCATGTGGTTGACAGAGACACACAGAGCTGCCTGCAGAGATGAGGTAGCCTCATAATAAAGAGCCTGGAAACAACAGTCCAGTGCTTCTATTCAGACAGGATGTTACTGTCATTTAAACTCTATTCACTCAATCACATTCATGCAATGACTGCATGCAGCTTTTATTTAAAGGCCAAACATGAAGGCAGACTGTTAGCAGTCTGAGAGTTTGTAAGCGTTTAATGAGTGTATGTAAAGTTGAGTGACAGTAAGTGCTTTGGCTTTGTAGCTAATAAAAATCTCACACATAGATTGTGTTTGCACTGCACACTCCTTAAATTATCCTGGATAAGGAAACTGTGTCTGTGGTTCACCACACCACACACGTGCTATTTGCTTTCTAACCTCACTGCAGAAAAGTTAAAGTTCCCTCTACCAGAGCAGCACTGCATGAACACATATGATATGCTGGAATATGCATTAGCCTGACCTGCAGTAGATTATTTCTGAGGAATCATAGAAAAAGAAAAAAGCTTTAACGTAGAACCAAATATTTGTAAGAGCCATCCTGCTGTTGGCTGAAAGTACTCAGTTGGTCTGATACTGCCCTGCTCAAAGGCACTGACTTGTTTCGGCTCACCCACCCATTCCCTGAAGTAACGATTGGGGTCAAAGGTCAAAGTTATTCACTGTGAGAAAAACTCTGTAAGCTCTTCAGTTTCACCTTCTGAGTTGTCTGTAGTACAAATTCAGCAAAAACAAAGGTTAGGCGCAACTTTCAGCTGAAAATGATGAAAATGATGAAAGGCTGTTTGAAACAGACAACAGGGGAAACAAGCTGCAGTGACAGACAGACAGTAGCAGTAGTAATAGTAGTGGCAGTAAGAGGTACTGTACAGTGTGGTGGTAAAAATCTTGTATGATGTCAAACCCTCTGACTCCAGCAGTTCTTTCTCAGTGATTTGTCTCATCAGTCTTTACTTTGGATTATTGGGGTTATGGAGAATGACTTTTGGAAGACTCGTGCTTCTCCCTGATGCTTGTTTCTTATGTTGAGCTGGTAGAAAATAGAAAACATGTTTGGAAGTTTGGTTCTTTGAGTCTTGTGCCCAGCTTGGCTGTGTTCATATGTGACTCTTTGCAGAACAGACTGCTGCTGCTGTGGGTGATGGGGAGGGAATTTAAAGCTCCCTGCAGTGGCCCACGGGTCTGTGAGTGCTTCGTTAGGATTTCCTTTATCAAGCTTTGTCTCACGATCTGCGTTTGACTGCCTGCTGCTGGAGCTGTGACATCAGTCAAAGGAAATCACTCGAGCACATTACCCTGGATCAGGTTTGGAGGAAATACTTCTGGACTGAGTTTTATTTGTTGATGTATTTTTGGCCTTTGGCTTTGAAAGGCCAAAAATGAAATAAAATGAAACAACTACACCAGTAATCAGTCACAGCACACACTGCAGAAAAGAAAGAGCTGACAAATTTACACAAATATTTTTTGTTAACGTCTGGTTACAGATACAAAGAAAAAACTATGTATAAAACTCTGCACTCAACTTCCCTGGCTGTGTGTGAGTTTCAACTTGCAAGTACAGATACTGACCCCATTTTTTCCTTTTAGCTGATTCATCAATCACAAATTTAACAATCCAGTCAGAGGTGTGAAGGTTCTCAGTCATCCAGGTCATCATAGTCTAAGGAGCTTGGACTGAAGCGCGTCTGGACTTCTTTAAGTTGCGTCTGGACTTCTTGAAGAGCGTGCCAGCGCCTTCTTTTGTCACCACGAAGGAAAACTGTGCGAGTTGGGTGAAATTTGTGTGACAGGTTTACGTGCTCACACAGGGACCTCCAGAGCTTTTTCAACGGCTCTGTGGACCTCGGGGGGAAATGCAGTGTTGTGGAAACCCCCGAAAACCAATGTGTAAACTTGTGTAAACGATTTGAGTGCATAACAAATTCTGAGGCAGACTCATCATAACCCTCCCAAAGCTCTCTGCACCCAAAGAACCAATAAAAGATATTTTTTCTTATCTACAGCTGTTCTTATTATTTCTGAAGGAGCAAATTTAGACATTTTAGTTGACAGGACACTTTCACAGTGAGCCATGGATAGATGGATCCATTCAGTCCTTTTAGTTCCTGTCGGTTCAAACACAAACCAACAAAGTCCAAAGACAAATCAGGATCATGGTTAACAAATTTAGGACACTAAATCATAGATCTTCAAACACTTTGATGTGTTCAACAGGAAACATGAATCAGGAACACATGCATTACTCTGATTATTAAAGTCACAGTAACTAAAGGACGATAAGGAAGCACTGCAGTCCAATGTTCACAGACTGTCAGACGTGCATCAGTCTCTCCAGCATCTCTCACACCTTCACTGTTTCAAAGTTTAACAATTTAGCAGATTTTCTTTAAAGGAAGCAAAGGAGATAAAAATACATCATCAAAGTCAGAGGTCACATACAACAGCTGCCATGAGGGGGGAATACCTGCAAACTAGGAAACCAAATCACTTCCTCATCAGCCTGCTGATGGTTCTTTTATTTACTCTTCTGAGAAAACACGGCTTCTGATGTGTTTGGACATTGGCTGCTCTCCTCTCTCGTGTCTTTCTGAGGATTTAAATAAACTTCCTGGTAAACACACTTATCAGAGTACCCCACACACACGTGTGCCTGCTGCTAAACTCACCTGTTATAAATGATGTAATGATTTTCTGGGCTAAAGACAGAAATCTGTCGATCCGTTTTTTGCTGTTTGAAATGTGTGTGAAGCTGCAGACGGCAGACTTCCTCCACAGGACAGCAGGCGAGAGGAATGCAGGGCAACACGAGCAGCATGACTCATCAACAGTACGTCGCCATCTTTGAGGGGAATGAGGCGCTCAGTACCCTCTCTGCTGTCTCTGCTTTGTGCAAGCACACATTTGTAAAGTTGTTCCCTTGATCTGCATAATATCCACACTTCTGAAAGGCCAGCAAAGTGCACCATGATGAGGCCCATAGACCAGGCCAGCACAACACAGTGTGGAAAAGATCACGGGAAAGAAAGGGGAAGGGAGCTAGAAGAGTCAGAGCAGCTTCAGGTTCTTCCTGAACAAGTTAGCAGTGTTGAAGGACCCGTGGGTTTCTGATAAGACTGCAATAATTAAGAGGATGTGATGGTTTCTAAATATAAAACTCTCTCCTCAGTCAGGCCACACCAACCCAGCCAAAACAAATAAATTACTAAACACGTGTGAAAACTACCACATATGCAAAAACACAGAGTTACATGTAAAGCTATGAATAGATGTTGTTACACACTCATGCTAACACTTTAGCACCTGTGTTCAGAGACAGTGTTCTCTCCGTTATGTTATCACTGTGTAAACAGACTGTTGAGAAAAGGATTGTTGGTGGTTCAGTTGTGAACATTTAATTGTTCATAGAGCACACAGTGACTGAGGAGACACCAGAGAACAAAACATCTAAAATACGCGGCTGAATGAATCATACGGTGGTTTGTTAGCATGTTTCCTCTTTATGAATAGAAATGAACAATAACTAAACAAACAGCTGATTACATTCCTCAGTCTGATCTCTCTGCTCTGCTGCAAAATCATCTTATACATACAGAGACTCCAGCATCATTGTTTATAAGTGTTTCACATTAGAAATGAAGAACAGAGGCTGTAAAGAGACCCTGCCCTCACTTGTCTCTGGGAGGGGCATGTTTGTCCTTCTGTGGAAGTCTTTTACTGAAGACTCGACACCATTATTGTTACATCAGCTTCCTGTCAGCCGACTGGGTTTGATGGAAGGTGCTGTTGTTGCATTTCAGCAGTTTATCGGGGAAATTCCTCTGGTCCCAGTGGTCCCAGTGGTCCCAGTGGCTCACTTGGCATGATTGTTATGCTTCACATCACAGTTTGCTATGTTTAATGACTCGGACAGATTATAAGAGTCCCATTGTTTGTTTAAGTCATGGTCCTGTTAGAGAGTCTGCATTTATCTGTATGAACTGGATTTTAGCTGGAAATGTTTCTGCCTTTACTACAAAAACAGCAGCAGGGCATGCTGGGAAATATATTACTGCTACTTCTTCTCCTTTCTGTCATTTGTCCAAAAACCCACGAACCTGTTCAAATAAACTATGTACAATATATTGAACATACAATACAAAACACACCCAGAAGAAAAATCTTGAAATCTTCTCCACCCAGTAAAACCTGCCTGACTACATAACAACGCCGCCCTGCCCGCTCACTGATCAACTCATCTGTTATAATAACACACTTACTCAGGCTTATTATCTGATGGCTGTGATTATGCACTCCTATTGTGTGAATTTATATTAATATTTACACAGAAATGTTTATTTTACATATACTGTAAATATCGCATATTCTATTAATTAACTTATTAACAACACAGTTAATGTGCAGCTGGTGGCTGATGCAGTAAAACGTGTTGCACTGTTGGAGTTTGGAGGTTTGACTCGGTGTGGCTCTTTGTGTCAGTCAGTTCATAAGAACATGAGCTTGTTTAACCACGAGTGATGAAAAGAGCAGCTCTTTGTCATCAAACACATTTCACCTTTAACCTCCTAAGACCCGAACTCTTCCACGACATGCATTTTTAATTTCTCTTGGATATTTGGGCATATTGGGGCCCGATGAATGTAAAAACAAAGAATTTCCAGATTTTTTTTTTTTTACCTTATTTTTGTTTCTAAGAAAAATGAGAGCCACAAATGAGGATATTCATTTAAAATTTTGATAGAACAGTAGCAGTATAATGTCCTCGTAAGTGGATATCAGGCCCATATAGAGCAAAATTGAGTATTTTGGTCTAAATAACGCAAAATGTGATGTCCACATATGTGGACGGCAGGTCCTAGGAGGTTAAGGAGTTTCACCAGTTTTTATCGTCACTCGTCTCTATTGTATCTGTTAACTGTGCTGATAATCTCCAGGAGAAATGTGATTCCTGCTGTGGAAGATAAGTGATGATGAAGTGTGTGTGACCTGATCAGACAAACATGGCTGCACACTCAGGAGGGGGGCAGGCGGTGGCTGTGGTCATAATGTAATAGTTCAGAGAAAAACTCTATTAAAACTCAGAGGATCAGAAGCATAAACTCTCTTTCATTTGCTTTTGTTTCTTTAGAATTTATTATTTAAACTCTGTGAAACGTCTCAGTCACACGGTGTGGTTACAAAACGCTTTGCGGCTGGCGTCTGCCATGATTTACAGTCTAAACTCAGGACTGTGCTTACTGCAGTGATGGAGTGTCTCACTGCTGCAGTGTTGGTCTGACAGTCTGAAATACCCCGAGCATGTTTTGCATAACACAGAGATTCATGCACTTATTCCTGAACAGCAGCAGGAAGAAGAAACCACCTGGAGACAAACAAAGGATTTACACTGTTCAGATAAACAATCAGGCACAAAAGAAAGTGTGCTGTGACTCAGACATGTAGCACACTCAGCACGCACCAAGTGTTACACAATCACAGCTGAACTTCCTGTCTGCAGTATTTGGGTAGGTGACCTTTTGCTTTTAAGCAGGTTAATAGCTGGAAAAAATGACCCTGAGGATTTCCTATCTGCTGCACACATGTTTAAAATCTCCAGATATTCCAGTCACAGTGAGTCACCATGAAGACGAGGCCACAGCTCACTGTGTTTGGAGAAGCTCCGTTATTTAAACGACTTTCCTGCTGGTGTTCAGTGACAGCAGGATTACAGACTGCAAACATCAAGGTTTAAGAAAGAAGGGAAGTTTCACATCACTTTGTTTGATGTGACCTGATCAGATCAGTCACAGCTGCTCTGTAAACTCTGTATTCATAAAAGTAAGCGACTGATTGAAATGAATGCTTTCAAACACCGCACAGCTGCCAGTCTCACCCCAAGCTCAGACCTTTCAATGCTCAGAGAAACGATTAAATAACCCAAGAGCTCCAGATTCTAAGGGCCTCAGTCAGCAAGTTGAAGGTTAAAGTTCATGACAGTAACAAACAGACAGACTAAACAAGTATGGCTGCTTTGGAAGGGCTGCAGGGGAAAGTACCCTCTCTCTAAAAACAACACGAAAGCACAGCTTAGTTGCTTGGAGCAAAGATTTGTGGACAGATCCGACCGAAGTGGAGACGTTTGTCCACAATGCACAGCAGCATGTTTGAAGTCACTGATACTCAACACAAACCAAGTGTTAGCAGAGTGGAGGGGCGAGGATTTGGGCTCTTTTAGTCACTGAGTGGACCGTGAACGACTCTGAACACCAAAGTGTTTTAGAGTGAAACGGCCACCTGTCCCACAGCTACAGTAAAACTGAACCAGATCCTGGACAGCTGACAGACTAGCAACAGAAATCCTGATGTTCAAGGATCAATTTGATCAAACACAATGAAGCAAAAGTGAATTGATTATTTAAATGGATGTAAATGTAAGTTTATAACTAGAATTTTGGTCACCATCCGTACAAATACATGAAATTCCAACAGCATTCTCAGTAAATCAGCATCACTCAGTCTCACTGTGGTTTTTACGTACAGATAACAACGTCAAAGAAAAGGAAAAACTACAAACAATCATGCAAAGTCTGTCACACACACTTCACAGGGAGTCTGTAATCTTTGGAAATGTCTTTTATTGCTATATTATTACAACAGTAAACACCAAAGAGCTGGGTGTCTCAGAGCTCTTCAAGTTTCCTCAAAATCAGTTTTAGTTTGTTTGGAAAGACGTCATTCAGTAAACAGTACAGGTTAGTCGTACATTAAGCACCGCAGCAGCTCTGCAACAGGAAGTCCATGTGTTGTGCGCTCTCATGGTTTTGTCTGGGTAGGCAGCAGATTTAAACCCTCCTGTTACTACAGCGCAGTCACTGATGACGCCCACAGAGATGTCCTTTCTGTGACAGTTTGGCTTCATTCTTATAAAGTGTGAACAGATGATGGCACAGCATCCATCTTTACACGGGGTGGAGGTCATCCAGCAGCTTAAAGCAGCTCATAGAGAAATGTGACAGCCGCGAGTTCAAGTCAGTGTCAGTGACCTCAGATGACCTTTGGTCTCTTCAGAATCAGAGCACTTTAATGATTCATAAGGAAATTATGTGGTTACAGTCGCTCCAAGACAACAACAGTAACAGACTAAACTAATTAAATAATATGATATATTATAAAGTTTACACATTTAAGATGATCTAATATACACAAATGTCTCTTTCTTGTGCATCTTTGGTGTTATCAGAGACTGACATCCAGAATCAGTGTAACATGTAGATATTCAGTACCTGATGAAGAAAATGTAAAAGCAGCACTGCATATCAGAAAGAGCAGGTCCACTGAGATACATGAGTCAGACTTTAAGGCTTCATTATGTGTCTGATCTTTAAAAACCTACGACTCTCTGCATGGATGTTACAGGTTCACAGTGTAGCAGCTGCTCTTTGGATCTTTTATAGACAAATGTCTTAAAGAGACAGACAGTAAAGACAGAGGCCATATTTACTGCTCACTGTCAGGTCCTTAGCATTAAACATGACCTTTGTAACGCTGGACGTCTGTGGGAGGTCTGTTACACAGCTGTATCTGCACAGCTGTATACTGCACAGCTGTACCCTGTGTTACATTCTCCTGTCTGGAGGATCTTCCAGGATCTTCTCGATCACACGCTGCGTACCAAACCCGAAACCATTCTGTGAACAAAGAAAACACAAAATACGACTGATGACTGTGGATCAGGTGTTAAAGACGTCACGGCTGCTCACTGAAAGAAGAAGAGCAGCTCTGCAGATGCAACAAATGGTAAATGGCCTGTATTTATATAGCGCTTTACTAGTCCCTAAGGACCCCAAAGCGCTTTACACATCCAATCATCGGTGATGCCAAGCTACATTGTAGCCACAGCGGCCCTGGGGCGCACTGACAGAGGCGAGGCTGCCGGACACTGGCGCCACTGGGCCCTCTGACCACCACCAGTAGGCAACGGGTGAAGTGTCTTGCCCGAGGACACAACGACCGAGACTGTCCAAGCCGGGGCTCGAACCGGCAACCTTACGATTACAAGGCGAACTCCCAACTCTTGAGCCACGATCGCCCACGACAACACTGAGGTTTAGTCGAGCTGTTTCTACAGATCCAGACTGAAAACATCAACGGACACAAGAGATGCTGACTGTGACTCCTAATTTCTCTCAGTGTGGTGGACACTTCATCAAGTTCATATTAACAACCAGCTGCAGCTGATGCATGCAGGCTGCTGACCACAGCGTGTGATGGTATTTGTAGTAATATCTGGATAAAAGCTAGAAATGATCAAACCTTCAAAGGATTTTGAAATGTGACTTCCTGGTTTTGCTTTCAGTGACACAGACTGAGAATCTGTCAGCTCATCGTGTCTCATAGTGAGAACGTTCATTCATCACAGGTGAAGGTAACCCCACATGAAACTAACCCACACTCTTACTTACGCTCACACTGAGCTTTGATTCGCTCACGATATTTCCACACAGCAAAGAGAAGAACGGCCAACCCAATCAGTACACCGACACCAACGATCCAGAGTATCCAGTTCTTTGGAGATGTAGTTGGTTTTGGTCCTGGAACAGACGAAAAGGAGACAACAAGTAGTTTCACTAATATCAGTGATGTTTATTTCAATGATGAAATTCCTGTGAAATATTAAATATTATAACTAAAAACTTCAATAGGAAACCCAAATACATCACAAAAAATAGACACTATGAATTAAGAAAGGCGCTCTTCTCTGCCACAGAAGGATAAAAATATAAAAACTATCCATGTCTGCTGTAATAAATGCTGATGTATTAATACTGATATATGAAAACGAGCCCTCGCTGAAAACTCACCAGCTGTGCTGTGATCAGCTGACGCTTGTGCCGGTGTTGTTGGTGTTGCAGAATAACTGGACGGTCCTGGGGAAACAGGATGAATTCATTTACAGCAAACTCAAATATCTCAGATCAAACAATAACCACAGCAGTTGAAACACTCAGCAAGCTGAGGTGTGACGGTGGTGGAAAAATCACACTCTGAACAATAATGTGCACAAATGAATGTGTGAAACAGACGTTCAGTGTCAGAAAGAATCGATGTGACATCTGTTAAACAGCCGCCTGCTTCATGAGCTCACGTGTGTAATTAAATTAGATGATTTTGGCTGTGTTTAAATTTTGCTGTGTGCATGATATAATATTATCACTCATGACAGTATTAAAGGAAAAGCTTAAAAAGTTTAAATGAAACTCCATTTCCCATCATCCTCTGAGTGTCACAGGGTCACTGTCACATCTGAAAATGAGTTAATGATGCTGATGCTTTTATTGTGAAGGATGCTGAAAGGGTTTTTAATGTGACTTCATGATGTGACATTTCTATAATAAGAAGAAATAATAGTAAATAATGTGACACTAACTAAAGTGAGTGTGTCCCCAGTGTGTTTGTGTTGTGTGACTATTTTATTACTGACCCACAACAGTCACAATAAATTCTTTCTCGATCAGCTTGCTCCCTTTGATGAGCTGCCTCTGATAAAGTCCGCTGTCATTAGCAGTGAGGGACTGAATGATGAGTGAGCCGGTCTTTTCATCCAGCTGGTGCTTGTCTGTTGCATTTTTCCTCCATTCTCCAGCGTCGTAGTGAATTAAGACTCTGTTTCCATGAGACCAGATGATCTCATATTCACCGATCAGCTGAGTATCTGGAGTGTCGAGGGTCAGGGTCTCCCCAAAGCTCCCACTCAGTGATTGAACCTCACTCGCTCCATCAGATGGAACAACTGCCCCTGAGAGAGACACAGAGCAGGGCAACGGGAATCAAACCTTTGTTCTTTTTTCCTCATTTTAATACTAAAAGGGAAATGATTACTGTGTGATATCTCAGCTGTAATATTTGAAACCATATTACTGTGAGCTTTAAGTATAAATCTTTGGCAGGCCGGGTCTCCATCAGGCCACACAGTTAAAAACATGTCTCTGCCTGCAGATCAGTTTGATGAAAATCATTTGTAAATTATTTTTGTCTGTTAAAGACTCATTAAAGTTTACCTAGTTTCACCAACAGACATCAGGCATTTATAATTACATACTGATATGAGAAGCAATAATACAATAAGTAATAAAACAGATCACACATCTTCTACATGAAGCTTTTTATCATCTAATCCAAAAACCGATGGTTTTTAAAGAAAAAGAAGAAAATAAGAAAAAGACACACACGCACACCTCTTGTGTGCTTGCGCGCATGGACATTTGTGAGGTTGCGTCATTATTAACACATCCTTTAAAGTTCAGCCTGCTGAGGCTTCGACACCAAACATGCAGGCATGGTGAGCACACTGGAGTAGATAACTCCAGGTAGTGTGGGAGCTTGTTCTGTGAGAACATCTCCACCTCCATCAAGGTCACAAACACCGGAACAGCAGCGTACTGCACCAGTGTCCAGAGCTCCCACAGAAATTTAAGTCAGCACATCCTGGCTCCACAGATGTGCTAAGGGCCAGTGGCGCTCCTAGCCTGTTTGGCGCTCTGGGCGAACACCCTATGCCCCTCTATGCTGTTGCATGCTGGGGCAGCAGGTTGAGGGTCACAGATGCTAACAGACTAAATAAGCTAATCTGTAAGGCCAGTAATGTTGTGGGGATGGAGCTGGACTCCCTCAAGGTGGTGTCTGAGAGGCAGATGTTGTTCAAGATAAAGACAATGTTGGATAATACCCCCCACTCACTCCATGACGTGCTGGCTACTCACAGGAGCATGTTTAGTAAGAGACTGAGATTACCCACAATGCACCACTGACCGACACAGGAAGTCATTCCTGTCTGTGGCCATCTCTCTGTACAACTCCTCCATCTAACACACTGTAAACACTGCAATAGTTACACCCTTTTTACACACACTCTTTATTACTCTGGAATATTCTCATCAATTTTCTTGATATTTATTTATAATCACCTCTGTTAATCCTTGATATTTATAATTGACTGATCTGTATATATTAGTGCTATTTCATAAATGTGTAAAATGTGTAACATAATGTATTGTTTGGAGTTTAGTTTGTTACTGTTACTATTTTTACCATTTCTTCTTGGAGCAACTGTAACCCACATAATTTCCTTAGGGATTAATAAAGTATTCTGATTCTGATTGTTTCAGGATGACCTGCCATTATCCAATCACACATCTGCTTACCTGAAACTTTTGCTCATTTCTCCTCCTCTTCTTTTCTCTTTTTTTCTAAACTGATCTTTTGAACTTTTCTTGTCCATCTTCCATCGGTTTTAATTTTGCCCTCCAGTATGAACACCCATCCCCTACAATCTACACCTTAGTTCACAGATTCACTTTGTCTAAGGTTTATTTCTCGGATTTGGCACAACCCAGGATTCAAATCATGAATACATAATGAGCTTGGATTTACAACATTATGAATGAAATGTGCTCTATTTGGAAGCAGCAGGGCCCCCCTCCCCTGTCGACAGGTTGCGTGTGAGACTTTAAATCATTAAACTGTAAATTATAAATTGTTATTGATCCCTTTACCCCGAGTCCTAAAGTGTATATTTATTTTCTTACTCTACTATATTTATTGTTCGTTTACTTGCACTGCTGTAACTGGAGCCTCGTCGTCTCGTCTCTCTATATACTGGACTGTATGTAGCGGAGATGACAATAAAGTTTACTTTGACTTCAGCAGCGAGCAGGCGCACCGAGGGCTCTCGTGCTCACTTTATAGAATTTTGAAAAAACATGCAAATTATAAGTCTGTATCATGATGTCTGCTGTTTTCATGTTTGTTGGTTTGTTTTTATTTTGTTTTATTTTGCGAGGTTCTTATTAGACGCTGCTCCAGCCTGCCAGAGACTCCCCCCACCGCCCCGCCCTCTCCTCCCTGTGCCGCAAGCAGCAGGCGCACCTCGCAAACGGAATGTTCGCCCAGGCCGCCAAACAGGCTAGGACCGCCACTGGGGGGATGGGCGTTTATACTGGAGTGCAAAATTAAAACCAATGGAAGATGGACAAGAAAAGTTCAAAGCTATCAGGTGCTCAGTTTAGAAAAAAGAGAAAAGAAGAGGAGGAGAAACGTGTGTATGTTTCTCTGGTGAAATTCAGTATGGTTCCGACAGCAGTTTTATGTTAATGTACAATTCTTAATATGTTGTGTGTGTGTGTGTGTGTGTGTGTGTGTGTGTGTGTGTGTGTGTGT
>CAKLIZ010000769.1:0-26088 GCA_922035795.1 Oreochromis mossambicus | reverse complement strand
ATGATGCAGATATCAGGGGAAGTGCTCGAGGAACTTGATCTGACAAATTCTGTTACACCGCATATTGGGACTGAGAAACTTATCCAGCAAATGAAGAACTGCAAGAAGGCTGTGTAAGTAGCAGAAATGATCCAGTTTAGTAAGTTAATAAAAGTCAATTTTGACAGAATGGGAATAAAATGTAACCAGCCAAGATTAAGTGAACCTATTAGCTGTGGATAACTCATGAGATATACTACATACGAAGAACAAAACATAATCTAGTTGAAAGTTTGCTTTTTGATACAGTGGAAACGCTATATAAAGTGTGCATGCAAATGTGCACCTGCAAGTGCACATTTGCATCTTCCAGTGCACATGGTGGGAGGTCACAATGGGATTTCTAGGGAAAAAGGAGAGGATCTGGAAGATGCTAGTGGCAGTGCATGGTGTGAATTGTTCCAAGAACTTTCAGGCATTTCTGTTTACCTTAAGTCTGAGTACACCAACTGGACAAGACAGAGAAGGAACTTCCTTCTCTGTCTTGTCCAGATTGGTGTTTTATACCTAAACCTATGTTAGTCCTGGTATGATATTAAACAATAGTATTGGTTGCTGCATAAATGTTATGAAAACTAATATACAGTAATGTTAGCTACTACAGTGTTTATTTTAACTTGTGTTTTCTCATTGCCCAGAAATATAAGAAACCCACCATGACATGCCATTCTCCACTTTTCTTCTGATTCAACAGACTTAAGAGTGTGCATATAAGCAATGATTGCCTAAGTGTACTACTGCCCATTCTTCAGTCAGCAGACTCTTGCTTAAGAGAGTTGTGCCTGGTGTGTTTTTCTAACGTCAGTGATGGTTTTCCTTATGATCTCATTGCTGTACTGGGATTTCCTGAGTGTAAACTGGAGATACTGAGGTCAGTGTAAATAACTGTTTCTGTAAGCTTTTTAGTTAAATTGTTAAAACATGAGATACAATATGTCCAGTAACTGAATTGCAGTAAATTATCTTTGGTATCCTTTGTTTATACCTGATATGTTTTGCACAGGTTATCTGGGTTTTCTCTAGACTTTAGGAATTGTCACATTCTGACCTCTATCCTTCAATCAAAACAATCACCTCTGAAGGTCCTGAGCTTCACTAACTGCATGTACAGTTATCCAAAGGATTACAGTGGATATTATACAAGAGAGTTGAAGATAAATGAAAACTATGAAGATTTTATTGATGAATTAACTCTGTTGACTATGATTCCTTCTGCTTTGATCGGTCCAGTCTGCAGACTGGAGCAGTTCAGGTAAATACAATTAGTGATGGGACCATCTGCACATTTTGCTCTCTTGCATATATGATGTTCAGATGATTTTGTTCTCTTTGCAGCATGCCTGGCTGTTACCTGAAAAATAAGTGCTGTCAGGTGTTTGCTTCAGTTCTCAGCTCCAACTCCCAGTTGAGGCAGCTTGACCTCAGTTGCAATGACTTGCAGGATTTAGGTGTGCAACTGCTCTCTGTTGGACTTGGGAGTTCAAAATGTAGGCTGGAAACACTGAGGTACTGATACACCCTCTGGTCTCATAATGTAGTTCCGATATAGTCACGGTAAAAAAGAAAATGCACACTCAATTCTTTGTACAGCGATATCCACAGTCAGGAATTATCGTTTAGTACTGCATTTGAGTAATCTTAGACTCTCCCTAAATGTGCTCCTGTGACTGGCCAGCACGTCATGGTGGGAGGTATTGTTGCATTATTAATAATAAAAACAACAACCTGGATGAATAACACATGGCATATTACACTGTACCACTATTTAGAAAAAAAAACTGACCCAAAGTGCAGAAGCAGTGTGTCAAAACTAAATGGGGCTTCATTCATTAGCTTGGAGAACCACTTTCAGCAGCAATAACGTTAGGTAACTATTTTCTGTATTAATTTATCATCTCTCACATCATTCTGAAAGAATTTTGGCTCACCCTTCTTTACAGCAATACTTCAGTTCATTGAGGTTGGCAGGAATTTTTATTATGCACAACTCTCTTAAGGAAACGATACAGTATTTCAGTCTGACCATTGTAGCATCTTGACTATTTTCTTTTCAGGGATTCTGTTGTAGAATTTCTGGGGTGCAAAAGTTACAGAAAGCTGGCATAAGCAGCAGTACCAGCAACCACAGATTGATTTGGCTTGGGGTGTGGTTTTGGCTCAGCTACAGAGGAGAGGTGGAGGGCGCATTCATTGCGCTAGTCGTATGGTTTGTACCATTGTGCCGACTATTGCTGGCATTTCCGGGAGAGACAGATGGGGCATGGGAACCGCCTTTTCCTTATGCCAGCCAGCTCTTTGAAGTGGCAGCCCAGTGGTTGCAACCTAACCCCACTGGGCTGTGTTAAAACCTCCCAATTCTTTTAATCTTTGGGCTGAAGGAAGGACAATACTCGGTGTATAAATGCTCAGTCAACAATCATTTTATTCCATACAATTCAACACTTTATGAGCATAAACCATCCAGATGGGGAGACATGCATGCAGAGGGTCACAGCAAATCTCAAAATGGTGGAGGGTTACTCCAACTCTTATAGCCTCTAGTGGCCCCCACCTAGTCGTAAAAACCTAAACCTCCACATTCTTTCTCTCTTACGGCGCCTAAGTGACGGCCTTGGCTCCTTGTTTTATCTCCACCGGATGATATGGAGCAGAAAACCTCCCCGGTATGCTCTGTTCACTTCTAATCAGACAAATAAGGCCATAACTCTCTGAAAACAGTATTTCTTATAACTCAGCAGTCTAATGCATCATAAAACAATATTATTCATTCACAATAAATCAGCAGTCCAATGTGATACAAATCAGTTTAACAAATCTAATAGTTATCACCTATTCAGGAGAATAATGCAAACTAAAACTACATAATAGTTTCACAATCTTTAATTAGGGGTATAACGTGACTTAAGATAATCTAATAATCTCACAGCTGCCACTTCAAAGAGAGTTAAATTCTAAATCAAGGTGTAAAATCTAAAAGTAAGCAAATAATTCTTGATACAGCTTGTTCAGAAAAGCATAATACTCTTTTTAGGTAAAGATTTTTTAAATATCAGAGTGTCTTTCCATGTAACAAGTCAAATCAGCTAAGTCAGCTGTTTTTGCAGTGTGCCGGGGGTTGTTATCAGTGAGGAAGCCCTCTATCCTCCTCCTGCAGGCCTTGTTGGCTTGTTTGATGCCCGTTGTTATGACCTGGCTCGGAACGACCGTAACAAGAGGAGGGTGTCCCGCGACTCCCCATGCCCAAACAGACACAGCCATAGCATCGGGCTTTTTATAACAAGTTATTTACACGAATGGCATTCAGAACAACGATAGAGGGAGTGTACGGCTTCAGGGTGAGCCAAGGCCAACACAACAAACAAAACCCAAATCTAAACTTCGGTCCCCCTTTGACCTCTTCAAGAAAGCAACAAAAGAAATGACAAAGTCTAACCTCCCTGGTCTAACAACACAGGAGAAAACAAAACTTTCCAAAATAATCGGCAGCTCACCTCTACTCACTCTGCAATTCACACACATGTATATAACTAAATAGTACAGAGCCCACCGCCCATTCCCTCATCAGAGTCATTACTGAAGTCCTGACGGTGTAATGTTTTGCCCAGTAGCTCCACCCAGGCACTGGGGATTTGCCGATGGAGCCAGGATTCCATTACAACAGGGATCTCAAACTTAAATGTGCTGTGGGCAAAAGCTGGCACTGTCATCTCATTTGAGGGGCACTTTAGTGTTCAAGTAGTACAAAAAAAACCCAGCCAAACAAACAAAAAAACACCCACAAATTTCTGAAATGGTGGAAGAGCATATGGGAACAGTTACCAATAACCATCACAGTGGCAGATATCCATGAAAGGGTCTCCAGTATGAAGAGTTGGACAGCACCAGGCTCTGACATGGTTCACGCCTACTGGCTGAAGAAGCTGAATGCACTTCATGAGCGTCTGGCAGCACAAATGAACCAGCTGCTAGTCCACAAGAGATGGCTAACCAAAGCCAGACACTCCTGATCCTCAAGGACCGGTATGGTCCCATTGAACTACCAGCCAATAACCTGCCTCAGTATCACATGGAAGCTCCTGTCAGGCATCATAGCGGCTAAGATGGACAAGCATATAGCTCAATACAGGAGTGGGGCACAGAAAGGAATTGGCAAGAATACCAGAGGCGCAAAACACCAGCTATTTTTAGACTGAGCGGTTAGCTGAGACTGCAAGACTAGGCTGACCAACCTGTATTGACTACAAGAACGCCTATAACTCAGTGCCCCACACATGGATCCTGGTAATGCCTAAAACTAGTGGTGCAACGTATTACTGCTGATTTGTGATCCAAACCAATCCCACCCCACGGTTTGGCACAAACGTGATCCGAAGATTCGACAAAGAAAAAAAAAGTATGTGTATGATGTGTGTGGTCAGTCTTTCAAGCAATAGTCATGGCCAGCATTAGCGGTCCAAGTGGAGGAGCAGAGGCGTTTGCGGTATTTAAGCAGCCCTTGCTGCCCAATCCGACCGGGCTAAAGCTATTACAGAAGCTATTGGGGTGTTTATAGCTGCAGACATGAGGCCATATTCAGTTGTGCAAAACAAGGGGTTTAAACATATGATGAACGTGCTTGAGCCATGCTATGATATCCCATTGCGCATCCACTTCAGTGACAAGATTGTTCCAAGCATGTGTTTTTCTGCAATATGCTGCTGTTCTTGTGTCCATGCTTGTGTGTATAGGCAGGTGTGTGTGCGTGTGTGGGTCCGGCTGTGAAAGGCACCTTTAGGCCTGATGGGTGTGGCCCTGGTAGCTGGCTAGCCACACCTGAAGATCATCACACATACCTAGAGCGGATCAAGCCTCGTAGTCTGTGAAGGTTCTCAGTCATCCAGGTCATCGTAGTCTAAGGAGCTTGGAAAGAAAAGCATCTGGACTTCTTTAAGTTTCTTGAAGACGTTTCACCTCTCATCCGAGAAGCTTCTTCAGTTCTAGGGTAAAATGGTGGAGAGTCCCAGATTTAAACCCCGTGGGAGTTTCCCCCCAAAGAGGGACAAAGGACCCCCTGATGATCCTCTAACTAATCACATGAGCCAAGGTGTGAAAACGAGTGTGGGTCACAATCAGCCAGGGTTTCGGGTGAGCTCATTGTGAAACCTTTCCTGACCTCAGGAAATCACATGATAGGGTGGGGTTAGGTTTCACAATGAGCCCCCCGCTCCACTGCGTGCCATAACCACACCACCATCACTTCACCTGTTGCTGCTGCATCATTGCCCAATCTGATGATGCAGATTGGGCTGCTACACCACCATCACCATCAGCTCAACCGTCTGCAGCTGTGGCGCCACCGGAGGGACCCGCTCACTCGGAGCTGGAGGTCAGCGCGCCAGAGGGACCCGCTCAGTCAGGTCCCTCTGGCGCCACTGGACCCGTAGTTGGACACCATAATTGCAGCGTCGACGCTACCAGGTCCAGAGTCCCCCACCTGAACCATTTCGCCACCACTGGATCCCTGGCCGCCCACCAGAGCTGCCATGTTGCTCTATCGGGCCCGTGGCAAGCCACCTGAACTGTTTTACCACTGTTACCACTCAACAGGGGGACTGTTTTGAAACCACTGCTGGGCGTGCGGTCTGACTGTTAAATTTTTGGGATTCTGGCTCTATTTGCTTGGGGATTTGTGACAATCTCAGGCAGCAGGAAGCAGGAGGAACCATAATGAAAGGGCAGGCCCCTCTATGGTATGTACCACCAAATCTTGTGGTCCTCCACATGGCAGAGCCTTCAGTTTTCAGGCCCCTCTTCTGTGGAACCAGCTTCCAGTTTGGAGACAGACACTATCTCTACTTTTAAGATTCAAACTTTCCTTTTTGCTAAAGCATATAGTTAGGGCTGGACCAGGTGACCCTGAATCCTCCCTTAGTTATGCTGCAATAGGTGTAGGCTGCTGGGGATTCCCATGATGCACTGGGTGTTTGTTCTTCACTCACTATGTGTTTATACACCTCTCTTACTTATTATGAATCTCTGGCCCTCTTCCAGTGTGCCTTTGTCCTGTCACCCCTTTACCCTCTTAGATGGTCAAGAACATGTTCCAGAAGTCTTATGGTTTCAGACGCAACTTCTCAAAAATGTTAACTGAGCCTGTTGCATCTGAGAGGTAACTCAGACACTGCAAGCAATTTCTCAGAGCACTGCATGGCAACTGTCTTCAGTGTCTTTCACTTAATGATGGACTTCAGAATTGGCCTTTAACTCGTCCCAGACTGATAGGTGGAAACAGTTCCTTGTTTAAGATAAATGCTCGTGTCTTTTCTCCAAAGCACTGCATGAACATGCACCTAAATGCTCCAGACCAGGAAACTGACAAAACATTTGCTTTTGTAAATTGTGACATTTCCTGATGATCAGTTAATCAAGTGCATTTGATAATCAGTAGCTGGCTGCTACTTCCCTTCTTAATTCTAATAGAAACAGTAAGGCTATACTTGATTTTTCACACACTGCTTCTGCATTTTGCTTCATTTTTTTAAGTAAATAATGAATCAGTGTAATATGTCATGTTGTTCATCTGAGGTTGTATTTACTTCATTTTGACAGTTTCTAAGAATCAAATGTTTTATTCAGTTTCAGTTTCAATAGAGGCACGAATAAAATACACTTATCAATTACAGAAAGGTTTCAGATAAGTGGCATGGCACAAACCCGAACAGGGTAAAATTTTTTAAATCTAATTTGTTTCAACGGCTAGCTTAAACAGGTGGGTTTTTAAATGTGATTTGAAGGATTGAATGGATTCTGACGCACGGACATCAATCGGCAGGCTATTCCAAAGTTTAGGTGCGGCAAAAGCAAAAGCACGATCCCCCCTAGTCTTCCGTCGGGACATTTGTTGCACTAAGAGCCACTGATTAGAGGATCTAAGCGCTCTCTTGGGGATATATAGGTCAAGGAGGTCAATTAAGTAGCTGGGCGCCAAGTTATTTAAGATTTTAAAATTGTACAAAGGGATTTTAAAAATGATGCAGTATTTGACGGGAAGCCAGTGAAGGTTAGCTAGGACAGGTGTAATATGATCATGTCTTCTGGTGCCGCTTAAAAGATTTGCTGCGGCATTTTGGACTAGTTGCAGGTGTTGGATGAGGGAAAGTTGGAGGCCTAGATAAAGAGAATTGCAATAGTCCAATCTCGAAGTAATAAGAGCATGAATGAGCTTTTCTAGGTCTGTACGTTGTCTACAGGGCTTTTCCTTGGAAATTTGGCGTAATTGGTAAAAGCTGAATTTCACCACTGCAGCCACTTGCTTTTCTAATTTGAGGGAACTATCCAGTACTACTCCAAGGTTTCTAACAGTAGAGGAAAAATGACTGGCATAGGATCCCAGGGTATCAGATAGCTGTTCCACGGGGATGCGACTGTCAAATATGATAATTTCTGTTTTGTTTTCATTACGGGTGAGAGAGTTGTTCAGTAGCCAGTGTTTAACCTCATGCAGGCGGTTGAGCAAAGGCAATAAAGGGGACTGAAGATCCAAATTCAGGGGGAAATAGATGTGGATATCATCTGCATAGCAATGGAAGGAAATATTATGTTTTCTGAAAATTTGTCCCAGGGGTAACAGATACAGAGAGAACAGTGTAAGACTTAGCACAGACCCCTGGGGCACACCACAGCAGAGGGGTGCGAATGAGGAAGAATAATTGCCCATAGAGACAGAGAAAGTCCTCTCAAATAAATGTGATTTGAACCATGAAAACAATTTGCCTTTAAGGCCAACTACATGTTCTAGCCTTGAAAGGAGGATGTTGAGGTCAACAGTATCAAAGGCAGAAGTCAAGTCTAGTAGAACTAAAACCACAGGATGCCCTGCATCAGCAGTTACAAGGAGATCATTAAAAACTCTCAGTAGAGCTGTCTTGGTGCTGTGGTGAGGTTTGAAACCGGACTGGAATTTTTCCTTGATTCCATTTGTCTCCAAGAAGGATTGTAATTGCTTAAGAAATATTTGTTTTTAGATTTTAGACATAAAAGGAAGTTTAGAGACCCGTCTGTAGTTTGAAAGGACATTAGGATCGAGAGTACTTTTCTTGATAACAGGTTACACCATTGCATGTTTGAAAGCAGTAGGGACACAGCCTGATAAGAGTGATGAATTCATTAGAAGAAGATGCAGGGTCCAATAGTATTCAGGGCATTCTTGGTAATGCGAGAGGGAAGCACATCATGACGAGAATTAGAGCTTTTCAGTTGGCCTATTATTTCCTTAAGGGTCAGAAAAGATACAAGTTCAAACTGTTGAAAGACGGTTGAGGATACCCAACTCTATCTATCCATGAAGCCAGATAACACACACCAATTAGTTAAACTGCAGGACATTATTATTATTATTATTATTGTTATTATTATTATTATTATGCTCTTATGTTTAAACCAAAAAAAATAATAAGGATGTAGTTTATTTTGATCAATACTTGTTTTTGCATGTGCAAAACAAGTTCAAAGTTGCTTCAGCCGCTATGCTTTAGTAAGAACTATTTTCTCTCCAGGCTGTCATGTTGTGGGATCACAGAGGAAGGTTGTGTCTCTCTGGCCTCAGCTCTGAAGTCCAACCCCTCCCACCTGAGAGAGCTGGACCTGAGCTACAACCATCCTGGAGTGTCAGGAGTGAAACTGCTGTTGGAGCGGCTGGAAGACCCAGAATGTAGACTGGAAAAACTCAAGTCGGTACACTTTATAGCTTCCACACTAAATGATTTTATAACTTCCCAATAAAGTTTTTTTTCATCTTGACCATCAAAATATTGAACTACAGAGCTAGAACTGCTTAACCTTTCTGAAAATGAACTAAACAGTGATTTTGATGTATTAAATGCTTTTAAATGGTCTTAAATAGTCTGAATTGGTTTGTAGTTTAACTCAAAAAATAGACTCTCTCTCACTTTCTTGGTTGTCTTTAACAGTCCCATTGCTCTTAACAGGACCCCTTTCTATGTCACTGGCTCAAGATATATTTTTTTCAAAAATCCAAAGGATGCAAAGTTTCTCTCTTTCTGGCACCCTTCGTCTGTTATGCAGCAATGTTAACAAAGAACATTAGCTAAGCGTCTCTACAAATGTTTGAATAACAGAAATGTTTAATAATGTTAACATGTTAGCGAGTTCAACACAAATGCTTCATAAGGATAAAAAAGGAAAAAAAGACTCAGGCATCTAGAGATAACTTTAACAATAAAGCGCACTAAAGTCAACCAACTGGCTGCTATATTGAATAGTTAGCAAGTTCTCCATAAATGACCGATGTCAGCACAAATAGATTGACATCAGTAGTGCATTTAATTGATGGAGGGACCTTTCTTATATTTGAGAATTAAAACTTACCTCAAGCTCTTTCTTTTGGCACTTAGCAAAAACTAATCTGCTGCTATGGCTGAACTGCAACCTACTAAATGGTGCAAAATAAAGGATGTATGAAAAAGAATTATTTGATTTTAAAATGCTTTAATTCTCCATCCTTTCTTGGTAGGAATTGAAACACATACTGTTAGAAAGACAGGATTTGTGATTTCCATAACAACAGTAGTGGCTCATTGACTCCAGACATGCTCACAAGTATAGTTTGCCTGTTGGATGAACATAAGCCATGCTTCCACATGGCATATGTGAAGATTGTAGGTTTTGTATGGAAAACTGTATATCCACCCATATATTTCCAAATTTACTACAAGCTCCTATGTCCAATACTTCACAAAAATACCGCCTGTTGAAATCACTCATGGGGGTTGTTACTTTATCAGATAATGTTGCAAATTAAGTATTGCCAGATTCACACAGCTTAGCAAACTCAGCTGAACTTAATTAGCCATTTGTTTGTTTGTCTTTATACTAATATTACAGGACCTACTGATCAGTCAGACAGTGTGTTTCATCAGTGGTTTGGGTGAGCAAAGAGACGTGAAACGCTACACTTATAAAGGCTAATTTACCTCACTGAGGACTGCTTTCACAAATAAGAGCTTAAAGTCAAAATTTTGAAAACATGTTTAGCACAGTCTTCTGTCATATGGTTGGTTGGCTGTGGCTAATAGACTTACATTAGTTTATGTTAGCTAACTAGTGGCAGGATCTATAACTCAGAGGAAAATAAGGAGATTAAAACTAAAAAACAATGTAAGGGGATCACGTCAGTGCTGCAACAATGAGTTTATGTTAAACTGAGGATATACTGTCCACTTCACTGTCTGTCTCTTTAGCAGAAAGTGGCTGTTCGCTGTTTGGCTAGCTGCAGTCAAACAGGCAAATTAGCGGTTAGCCCTAATGTTAAGGTTTGTAAAGCACTTTAAAAATGAGGACTGTGTGGATAGTCTATTTGAGCCAGGTGACAGGTGGCTCACCGGACCGACAGAAACCCTCTGACCGGGGGTACCGAGCAGCACTATTTTATGCAATAAAATTATCTTTCTGTTCCCAAACACACCCAGACAGTTTACAACATACTATGGCAAACTTAAGCACAGTAGGAGACGGGGATTTCTATTTTGACCTGCAGTTCCTCTGTTCAATACATCGCTTAACTACAGGAATGCAGCTTAGAGATCTCCCTTAGAGATACGGTAAGAAGTTTGGCCATCCAGGAGGGGCTAAGAGTAAAGCCGCTGCTCCTCCACATCGATAGGAGCCACTTGAGGTGGTTCGGGTATCTGACAAGGATGCCTCCTGGGAGCCTCTTGAGTGAGGTATTCTGGGCATGTCCCAGGGAGGAGGCCCCGGGGCAGACCCAGGACACACTTGAGAGATTATATCTCTCAGCTGGCCTGGGAGCACCTTGTTGTTCAACTGGACAAGCTGGAGAAGGGGGCTGGGGATAGGGAGGTCTGGGCTTCTCTGCTTAGGCTGCTGCCCCCCCCCGACCCTGCTCCAGATAAGTGGAAGAAGATGGATGGATGAGTGAATGAACCCCCGAACAGAACAGTCGTCAGAGGTCATTAACGAGTACAGCAGTCTCAGTCATGGTGCCCATTGCTGGCCACACTCAATAAAGAACAAACAGCTGCAATAACGTTATACATGAACAATAACAATGATAGATTAGTGCAAGATTACTGTTAACTTAATACATGAATGTCAAGTGAACAGGCCCATGAGTCTTTGGGCTAGTGGCTCCTTCCCTTAGCCTGCTACATAGATCCCACCTGAAGGGGTAAGTCGTCCCCAGCAACCCCCTCACCCTACACAAAGTCTTTCAAATGTCCAGGGGTCTGCCCTAGGCCCATTGAAGCCAGCAGGGGGAGAGTCATTCTGATCAGGACAGGGTGTACAGCTGGCACCCCCTTCTCATACAGTAGGTGAGGTGAGTGGGTGATATGGTGAGACTCTCTCCTGGTGCAACACTACCATGTGCCTCTGGCGCCTCAGATAACAGTGTCATGACTTCTGCAGTCCCTTGCCAGTGACTGCAGAGCTCCGGGGAGACACCTTTACTGCGGACTGGGCAATATACCCAGACCTTATCACCTGGCACAAAGGTTCTCTCCTGGCACCTGGTGTTTTAGGCCCTCTCCTGTCGTACTCCCACGTTGGCCTGGGCCTGGCGAGTGTAATCATGGACCACCTGCAGCCACTCCCTCAGCCTCCTGAAGTAATCCATTTCTTGCCTGTTGGGTCTAAACTCAGACCCCGTTGTATCCAGGACTTATTCCCGTGAAAGAAAAACAAGGCAACAGCGATCGATCATTTTTACTTGCAAGGGAGGTCTCGTCGGTATCTCAGCTCATCACAAATGACCCCGACGATGGCCTCCTCTCGCTGCCTTTTATTGAAAACATTCAAACAGTAGTTTACAAACACCTCCCCTCGTAACCCCCCTTGGTTACAAAGACAAGGCACTGTATGCATGTGTATGTGTGTGTGTGTGACCCTGCTGATCAAAGGGTCATAAAAACATAAAGCAGGAGGAACATCCTTGGTCATAAAGAGGGTAGTCTCCCTCACACCCAATGTATGGTTTGCCATAGACAACACAGTGAAACCATACAAAGGACAGGAAGTTTTACCAAACATCAAAAAGACCTTCACAAGGATGTGTCTGTGATAAAAACACTACCGCCCCCCCACCCAGAACCTCGAGAATCTGGGGAGGGGAGGACAGAAAGAATTCCTTTCCTCACACAGTTAAACAATGAACCGATGGTAAGCATAAAATGACAAACATTTAACAATTCACCCTAACATTGCCCATCTCCAAACACCAAGTTCACTGGTGTTCGGAGCAATCTCCAACCTTCCTTTCATATCGAATATCCTTGAAAGAGCAGTTGTTAATAAAGAGTTATCTTGTCAAACAGCTAACAGATCATCTGCAGAGGAATGGCTTATTTGAAGAGTTTCAGTCAGGTTTCAGAGCTCATCACAGCACAGAAACAGCTTTAGTGAAGGTTACAAATGATCTTCTTATGGTGTCACGGTTGCCGGGGGCAAGCCGTGTGAGAATATATTAGGACCCAAAATGCGGCAGCTCTGGTGCAGGTGAGTTTATTTAGCAATGTGCATACAAACAGAGATGGCGAGGGTGAGCAAAACTAAGAAAACCTAAACTGGGAACAACTAAGGAAAACAAACCTGAAACCTTGAGATAAGAAACCTAGATGCAGGGAGACGAAGAGAAAACAGGGAAAACCACACAGGACGACGGAGGGAGAATCACAGGAAGATGGAGGGGAGCAACACAGACGAACCAGCAACTAAGAGAGGCAGACACGAGGTTTAAATACACAGAAGGATAACGAGGGAATGAGACACAAAAGGAGGGCACAGCTGGGAGTAATCCGACCTGACGAGACAGGGAAAGTAAACTGAACACACTGAGATCAGACACGGACCTTCACAATAAAACAGGAACTACATACACGTAATGACACAGACTCAAAAACGCAGACTAAACACAGGGAAGGATGGGCAGAACAGAATAACACTAAACAGGAGGAACAACAGACCCAAAATCACACTAATAGAAAACACAAAACGCTGGGTCAAAAGGACCCAGGATCATGACATATGGCCTCTGACAGTGGACTCATCTCTGTGCTTGTCCTGCTCAGTGCAAACTGAAACTGAAAACCTTAGAAATATGGTATCTAACCAGATTCTTACTCTGGATGGCATTACCTTGGCCTCCAGTAACACTGTGAGGAACCTTGGAGTCATTTTTGACCAGGACATGTCCTTCAACGAACATATTAAACAAATATGTAAGACTGCTTTCTTCCATTTGTGCAACATCTCTAAAATTAGCTTGATGCTGGATCTCAAAGTCGTATCCTTGGAGGACCATTGTCAGTGCGAAGGAGGAAGTGGCAGCCATGCAAGTATGGGCAAAAATGCTGTACTGCCAGAACTATAGCAAGCAGCTTGCATCGAGTAACGCAGTAGTTTTTTTCAGCTTGACCCAGTGCAGGGCTGAAATAAGCCACAACATGTTCTCCATCACCATTTGCTGGGAAAGGACAGCCCCAACACCGACATGTTGGGGCTATGTGTTGAGAGGGGCAGTTTGTGGGGACGCAGGCAAATGGGCTGAGCATAGCCGGTGTCAATGGTGTGTTGGACGAGCCCTGTCTGTCTGCTGCCTTTGTCACTGGCAGCAAATATGTCTATGCTGTTCTCCAGGAGGCACATTAACCGGTGGCGCTGGACAGTGGTGAGGCTTACACTACAGCGCTGCCATACGTCATGGACAGTTTGGGTTGTTTCAGTCGAGGGAAGGTTGTCAGACCTGACAAGCTGGGGTGACCAGTGGTAATATACGGTCACTGGTGGTAGTTGGTGTGTCACCAGTGTCCGATGTCTGTTGGGCGGCAGCTGCCTGGAGACTGGCTTGTCTGTCTTTGGCCCTCTCCTTTTTCTTTCTCTGGCTTGCAGTGGAGAGCCAAAGTCTCTGTGCCAAGGGTGATGGCTGGCTTCAATGTGTCAAAGCAGGGCCCCCAGCAGGTCAGCAGATCAAGGCCAATGATGCACTGGTCCTGGATGTTGGCGAGCCAGAAGTCATGCACCAGCTCCATGTCCCTCACTCAGTTTCACAGTGGTTTCCCTCCTCGCATGTCAGTCTTCTCTTCGGTCACTGTCATCAGCTGGGTGTTGGCGTGACCAGCCTACTGCAAGTGGGCCAAATGGACCTGGGAGTACACCAGGTCATATCAGGGAAATGGTGGGTCATGTGTCTACCAGGGCCCGATAGCAGCAAAAATTTCTGGCACAAGTTCACCTACTTCCAAGGTGCATGGAGATGATGAGAAACTAACAAAGCAGGAACTCCAGCAACATTTAAAAGTAAAAACGTTATTAACTGATTAACACGTTTCAGCTTATGGACTTCATCAGGGTCTAGCAAGGCCAGTCATCACCGATTCCGCCCATTCATCCTCATGGAGGGCCTCACGGAGGGACCGAGGCATGGCAAGGCAGACACGTTGGCGCAGTAATTCTGGAGAAAGCCCGTGCAGGAAGGTATGTAGACTGAGCTCCTCCTGGGCAGCTGGGGGGAAACTCTCAGTAACCATATCGGGCGTGCAACTGCACATCCTCTGCAAAGGTGCCCAGGCTCTCTCCTTCCAGACGACTTTTGGCCAGCTGCTCCCTGCTCTGGTCAGTGGAACACCACTGCCCAAATTGCCTCTCCAGTGCTATGGTGAGGGCCTGGAGCTTCCGCTCCTCTGCTGGGGCTAGGTCGAGAAGTACTTGCAATGCATTTCCCTCCAATGCCAGGGCCAGGTGTGTGGCACCTTCTTTGTTACTCCAGCCACTGTGATTCGCTGCCAGCTGGACTTGTGAGAGATAGGCCTCTAGTGGTGTCCACCCATTATAATTTGGTACCTTGGCTGGCATTTTAGGCATCGCTGCAGGCTGCTGTGAGCTCATTATGGGGGCCAGTGGAGGTGGCTTGTTGATCAAAGAAACTGCACCATGAGCATCAGCATCTGTTGCGTGCAGCAGGTGTTCACTTGTCCTCCCTCTTCCGGTATGATGGCGCCTGTGTTTGGCTTTGCCGCTGCAGTTTTTCTCGCTCTGCTTTAGTGCTGTTTTTTTCGGCCTTTTTGCTCTCCCTTTTTGTCACTGATATGTTGGCTGCCTTAGTCTATGATCGCCTGACGCTGCTATCTATTCGATCACCTATTGTGGATCTGGATACCTGGTACTGTCCATCCTCTGCTGTCTGGATTGTCCTCAGGCTTTGCCAATGGTACCTTCCTGGGTCCACGCAAATCGCGGAGGAGGAGAGGAAAAAGAGCTGGTGTCCAGGTGAAACTTAGATTGTTCTGGAAGTGGGGACTAGCTGGTAAGCGAGCATTTCTGGTCACCTTTGCTCAGACAGTTTGTATGGAGGGGAACTTTTCTTCCGTGTCCCTGCTTGAATATGCAGGGCCTGGACCAAATAAAATGTTCTTGTTGAATGATTTTATTCTTTCCCAAAAACTGGATTTCTTATTTCTAATTGAAACCTGGCAGCACGATGATCACTATTCATCCTTGTAATGGAGACCAGGGGTTCCATTACCTGGTTGGTATTGTTAGTAATTGATTGATGGGTTGGGAATTTAAATTAGTATAATAAAGGAAAAACACATTAGTTCTTATGAATGTTTTTTATTAGGTTATTTGACATACAATTAAATTGACAGCTTGTAACGGTGATGAGACAGTGGGACTGGCCATCCTACCTGTGTCAAAGAAGAGCCAAAGTTAGAGCTGCTTACAGTTAATCATTTGTCAATAACCTAAATCTATGCGAAATGTGAACTTGTAAAGGTACTTACCTGTCTGGGTTGCTTCTTGCAGGATGTGGAGCAAAAGATTGGAAGTGGCTCAATCACCTGTTTAAGAGCTCTTGGAGCAAACCAGTGTGCCAGGTTAGGGAGTATGGTTAAAGTGGGTTTTAATTTATATAGTAATGGGAGTAGCTTATATAATTGGTTTGTTTATAGTAAGTGTTGGAAATATGTATATGTTTGTGATGTGCTTAAATGTTATTGTATGTTTGTGTGTGTGGAGGGTTATGTTTTCATTTTGATTAGTTTAACCCCCACACTTGGGCTATTCCCGAATGCTCACCTGAAAAGGTAGAGTATAAAAGGAAGCCATTTTGTTTAGTTGAGGGTAGTGTTTGTGGTGTTGTCATGCTCCTTCTTTAATAAAGTGGATGTATTTTACTCCAGTCTCGCATCATATTATTGGACAGAACCTATGACCGCCGGCCAAACTGACAATCCTTCATCTAACTTTGCCCAGGTGGGTACTCCCACATCAGCCAGCCTTGGACATCTGGTCGAGGAGAAGGTATTGCTCCGGTGTTTGGAAGCCAGTTTCACTGTCGTTCAGTAATGGTCGGACATTTTTCAGCATTTGAAATACAGCTTGTTAGATCTCCAAAAGTCGATTCTGTTCATCTGGACGTTTTCAGTGGGAGAAACGTTTCGTCACTCATCCAAGTGACTTCTTCAGTCTCAGCTGACTGCAGGTTTCCCCAATCTTATAAAAAGTACATTTGCATAATGACTGACTGAAACTAGCACCACTGAAGGAACAATGGGCTGGGAGGTCAGTTCCTTCATTATAATTATGCAAATTCTCATGACCATTGATCAACAATCACTGATCAATGACCATGAGTACCATTCACAGAGATTTGGGGAATGGCTGCAATTACAGGATTGTAAGATGGCGAAAGATGATGAGAGATACAGCTTGTTAGAGTTGGAAATAAAGATCTGTTATATTGTGCTGTAGTGTATGATCCACCTGGTCTAAATGGTCAGTTTTTAAAGGAGTTCAGTGACTTTTTATCTTCCACCTTGAAGCTGTCCAGACTGGTTATAGTCTGGGATTTTAATATACACATTGACGATGACTGTGACCTCTTTGCCAGAGGTTTCCTTAGCATCATGGATTCTTTTCATTTTACACAGCATGTGTCTGGTCCCACTCACACCAAAGGACACACACTGGACCTTGTTTTTACTTTAGGTTTAAACATTGATTTTATTGGTTCTGGGGACATTTTTATCATCATTGTATTCTTTTTAACTTGTCTTTTGTAAGATTCGTTTTATGCCACGTTATACCCCTAATTAGAGATTGTGAAACTATTATGTAGTTTTAGTTTGCATTATTCTTATGAATTAGAACAAGGTGATAACTATTACATTTGTTAAACTGATTTGTATCACATTGGACTGCTGATTTATTGTGAATGAATGATATTGTTTTATGATGCATTATACTGCTGAGTTATAAGAAATAGCGTTTTCAGAGAGTCATGGCCTTATTTGGCTGATTAGAAGAGAACAGAACATACCAGAGAGGTTTTCTGCCCCATCTCATCAGGAGGAGATAAAACAAGGAGCCGAGGTCATAACTTAGGCGCCGTGTGAGAGAAAGAATGTGAATGTTTAGGCTTTTACGACTAGGTGGGGGCCACTAGAGGCTATAAGAGGCTGAGTAACCCTCCACCAGTTTGAGATTTGCTGTGACCCTCTGCATGCATGTCTCCCCATCCGGATGGTTCATGCTCATAAAGTGTTGAATTGTATGGAATAAATAATTGTTGATTGAGCATTTATACACCGAGTATTGTCCTTCCTTCAGCCCAAAGATTAAAAGAATTGGGAGATTTTAACACTTTCCATCTTTCTCTCTCTCGTGTTCGACATGTGGTTTGCTCTCGCATTTTAAATTCCTCTACTGCTGCTAAATTCTCTGATGTTTTTAATTTAGTTTTACCTTCCAATAACGATATTGATTTATTAGCAAATCTTTTTAATAATCATTGTGTTTCTATCTTAGACAGTGTTTGTCCTGTCAAAACCAGACTAGCTCCTGTTTCAAAGTCGTCTCCCTGGATAAATGACAGCATTCGCTCTGTTCCTGACGTAAAGATGAGTGATTGTGGAGGAAAACTCGTTTGCATGTCCATCTCTTTCATTTAAAGGACCTTTTAGTTTCTTTAAACACTTCAGTTCGAGATGCGAGGGCTGCCTATTTTTCAGACCTGATGTCTAAGAGCAGAGGTACTATTTGACACCATTAGTGATATTGTTGCTCCAGCTACGCCTGCTGTCCCAATTTCATCGAATGAAGATTGTGAAAATTTTCTTTCTTTGTTTGTTGAAAAAGTTAGCAATGTGAGGAACAATATCTCTCCTTCTGTGTTTCTGTTGTCTGCTCCAACTCAAGCTAGGCCTGTTATTTTAGAAAGGTTTTTACCAGTGTCCTGACCTGAGCTGGTCAAGTTAGTTAATTCGATGAAATCATCCTCCTGCTCTCTTGATTGCTATAACACATTGCTTTAACACAAGATAAGTAATATGTATTATTGTAGGGTCTACCCTACAATATAAAGCGCCTTGAGGTGACTGTTGTTGTGATTTAGCGCTGTATAGATAAAATTGAATTGAATTGAATAACTGGAATAGCTGTCATAACGCTGTAACTTAACACATGAATGTCAGATGAATAGTCCCATGAGTCTTTAGGCTAGTGGCTTCTCCCCTTAGCCCGTTACAATACATAAGTACACCACACCACAGTCAGAACTGTATTTCTTACTGATGCACGATCGGGAATCCCATCAGAACCTCTACAGGGCAACTAGGTCGATGCATGCAAAGTAGTGCTGGGCAATATGACGGTATATATCGTGTGGACGATAGAAAAGTGTCTATCGTGCCATTTGTCTTCTATTCTTTCTATAGTTTCTAAACTAATTTTATAAATTATTACATAAAATATATTATTAAATAGTCTCTGGCAAATATATTAGTGTTGTCTTGTCACTATACATTCTCTAACTTTATGCAAGAGAAAATAAAGTATAAAAAAAATGATATTTTTCGCAAAGAACTCTGTCTTGTGGTTTTGTGACATGGTGCTGCTTTACGTGCACCCAGATTTGCAACATGTTTTACGATAACTCAAAATGATGGACGCGTGACAAGTTGCAGTTTCATGCCCAGACATGCAACCGGCAGAGACAGCTACACAGGTAGCCCAAGAAGAAGCACTTTTACCAAAAAGAGGGGGTACGTCTCTGATTTGGTTACATTTTGGGTTCAACAGGACCGACACAGAGCAGAAGACGCTCATGTGCAAGCTATGCTAAAAACTATTCCCGCGCCCGATGGCAACACAACAAATCTCTTCTGTCACCTACAGAAGGCCCACAAAAAAGAATACTCAAGAATCCAGAAAATCCGAGCTAAACCAAGCTGTGGAACAACGGGAGCAAGTTGGGAAAAGAAAAACTATAGCCAGCCGAAGATACAGCAGTCTTTCACACAAGGCCTTTTTAGAGAAAACGTCCCAGTGCCATAAACAAATCGCAGGAGCCATCTCGCGTTACATTTGTAAAGGCATGGCCCCTGTTTATGTAGTTGAGAAGGACAGCTTTCATGACCTCGTCAAAGCCCTTGATCAGAGGTACGTTATGCCCGGTCGTAAGCACTTCAGTAAAATCGAGTTGCCTCGCTTATATGGCGCATGCTGGGCCAAAGTAGAGAAGGATGTTTGCAGTGTCGTGCATTATGCCTTGGCTGCTGACCTGTGGACGAGCAGAGATATGCAGCCCTAGATGAGCGCAACCATCCATTTCATTAACAAAGACTGCACCCTCTGCCCTCGCTGTTTACAGACTGCGTACTTTCCGATGACCACACTAGAGTATTGTCAGCCCAAGGTATGAGTCTGCCATTGCTACATATTTAACGTGCATAAAGTACATTATGTGCATATATATGTACATGTAGTACTAATATATTGTAGCGGGTCAGGGCTGTTTTGGGGTTCTGTTATTATAGTTCTGTTTCTGTTGCCATGTTGTTATGGTGATGAGTGACGCGCTCTCTCGGCGACTGTGTTTCCGGTGAGAGACCGCCTTTTTTTGTTGTTGTGTTGTTGTTGCCGCGCTGAGGAGGGAGGTAGCGGCAGTGTTCTCGGCAGAGAATAATAAACGGGTGCTCCCAAGAAACCTCTGTCTCCTCCGTGTCTGAGCTCGCCACAATATATATATGTATATATTAATTAGTTTTACTAACATATATGATATGCATGTTAGTAAAACAAATATTTTCAGCTACTGTTCTGGCTGTAGTAATTCCGAGTGGCCCCTAATTATTTATTTTGATAATTCATTTTAAATGTATGATTTTGAAAAACGTGATGGTCACAGCTGTTTTCATTTGATACATTTATATTGCTGCACTAAAATGTACGTTTCTCATTTGTGACAGTTCCATTGAATGTCTCTTCAAAATAAAGTTGGAGAAAAGTGAGCTATGAAATATGTTTAAACTTTTCAGAGAATAACTGGAAACACTGTGGTAATATTGTGGTATATCGTGATATATATCGTTATCGTGATATAAAATAATTCATATCGTGATAAATATTTTTTCCGTGTCGCCCAGCATTAGTGCAAAGGGGGGGTGGGGAAAGAAAAGCAGGAGCTCTGTTTGGAAACCTTCCATTTTCCTCACATCATTTGGTTGTGTTTGGGAAAAGAGAGAACATTTTATTGATGATTGCATCTTGCAAACACCTGCTCTGGACATTGTGGAGGACTATAAATACCTTGGAGGACACATAGGCAATAAACTGGACTGGGCTAAAAACACTACTGCACTTTACAGGTAGGGCCAGAGTCGTCTCTACAGGGAGTGCAGAATTATTAGGCAAGTTGTATTTTTGAGGAATAATTTTATTATTGAACAACAACCATGTTCTCAATGAACCCAAAAAACTCATTAATATCAAAGCTGAATGTTTTTGGAAGTAGTTTTTAGTTTGTTTTTAGTTTTAGCTATTTTAGGGGGATATCTGTGTGTGCAGGTGACTATTACTGTGCATAATTATTAGGCAACTTAACAAAAAACAAATATATACCCATTTCAATGATTTATTTTTACCAGTGAAACCAATATAACATCTCCACATTCACAAATATACATTTCTGACATTCAAAAACAAAACAAAAACAAATCAGCGACCAATATAGCCACCTTTCTTTGCAAGGACACTCAAAAGCCTGCCATCCATGGATTCTGTCAGTGTTTTGATCTGTTCACCATCAACATTGCGTGCAGCAGCAACCACAGCCTCCCAGACACTGTTCAGAGAGGTGTACTGTTTTCCCTCCTTGTAAATCTCACATTTGATGATGGACCACAGGTTCTCAATGGGGTTCAGATCAGGTGAACAAGGAGGCCATGTCATTAGTTTTTCTTCTTTTATACCCTTTCTTGCCAGCCACGCTGTGGAGTACTTGGACGCGTGTGATGGAGCATTGTCCTGCATGAAAATCATGTTTTTCTTGAAGGATGCAGACTTCTTCCTGTACCACTGCTTGAAGAAGGTGTCTTCCAGAAACTGGCAGTAGGACTGGGAGTTGAGCTCGACTCCATCCTCAACCCGAAAAGGCCCCACAAGCTCATCTTTGATGATACCAGCCCAAACCAGTACTCCACCTCCACCTTGCTGGCGTCTGAGTCGGACTGGAGCTCTCTGCCCTTTACCAATCCAGCCACGGGCCCATCCATCTGGCCCATCAAGACTCACTCTCATTTCATCAGTCCATAAAACCTTAGAAAAATCAGTCTTGAGATATTTCTTGGCCCAGTCTTGACGTTTCAGCTTGTGTGTCTTGTTCAGTGGTGGTCGTCTTTCAGCCTTTCTTACCTTGGCCATGTCTCTGAGTATTGCACACCTTGTGCTTTTGGGCACTCCAGTGATGTTGCAGCTCTGAAATATGGCCAAACTGGTGGCAAGTGGCATCTTGGCAGCTGCACGCTTGACTTTTCTCAGTTCATGGGCAGTTATTTTGCGCCTTGGTTTTTCCACACGCTTCTTGCGACCCTGTTGACTATTTTGAATGAAACGCTTGATTGTTCGATGATCACGCTTCAGAAGCTTTGCAATTTTAAGACTGCTGCATCCCTCTGCAAGATATCTCACTATTTTTGACTTTTCTGAGCCTGTCAAGTCCTTCTTTTGACCCATTTTGCCAAAGGAAAGGAAGTTGCCTAATAATTATGCACACCTGATATAGGGTGTTGATGTCATTAGACCACACCCCTTCTCATTACAGAGATGCACATCACCTAATATGCTTAATTGGTAGTAGGCTTTCGAGCCTATACAGCTTGGAGTAAGACAACATGCATGAAGAGGATGATGTGGACAAAATACTCGTTTGCCTAATAATTCTGCACTCCCTGTATTTTCTGAGTCGACTGAGGTTCTTCAACATCTGTCAGATAATGCTCAGGATTGTTTCTATGAGTATGTTGTGGTCAGTGCTATCCTCTATGCTGTTGCATGCTGGGGCGGCAGGCTGAGGGTTCCTGATGATAACAGACTCAATAAACTGATCCGCAAGGCCAGTAATGTTGTGGGGATGGAGGTGGACTCCCTTAGGATGGTGTCGGAGAGTTGGATGTTGTCCAAGATAAAGACATTGTTGGATAATACCTCCCACCCACTCCATGACATACTGGCTAGCCACAGGAGCACGCTCAGTGAGAGACTAAAATTACCAAAAAGCACCACTGACCGATACAGGAAATCATTCCTGCCTGTGGCCATCTCCCTGTACAACTCCTCCATCTAACACACTGTATACACTGCAATAGTTACACCCTTTTTACACACGCTCTTTTCTTATTCGATAATGTTGCTGTCAATATTCTCGATGATTATTTATAATCACATCTGTCAACCCTGGATATTTATTATTTGGTGATTTGTATATATTGTGCTATTCCTTATATTTTAACATATTGTATTGTTAAATAGTCTAGTCTGTTTTTGTTAATGTTACTGTGCTGGAGCAACTGTAACCCACATAATTTCCCTAGGGATTAATAAAGTATGCTGATTCTGATTCTTTGCCAGCTGATTACACGATTTGGCCTGATGAGGAAAAGCTGGGGTGTCGGACTCCAGTTTGTTGGTCTGGTGACTCAAACTGACTCTCCTCCACACAGTCCTCGTTTATAAAGTGCTTTACAAACCCCAACATTACGGCTAACAGCTGGATTTGCCCGTTTGAGTGCAGCTAGCCAAATACCGAACAGTCACTTCCTGCTAAAGACAGACAGTAAAGTGGACAGTACATCCTGAGTTTAACATAAACTCATTGTTGCAGCACTAAAATGATCCTCTTACACTGATGTTTAGTTTCAGTGTCCTTATTGTTTCCTTATTATTTAGGTATCGATCCTGTCACTAGTTGGCTAACATAAACTAATGTAAGTGCCAACCAACCACATGACATCACGCTTGTACTGACAGAAGTTGGCGCTAAACATGTTTTTAAAACTTTGACTTTAATCATTTATTCCTGAAATCCAGCTTCACAGACAGTTACATCTGAGAGCAGGGCTCCATGATGTAAAATAGCCTTTATACGTGTAGTGTTTCAGGTCCCGGTTAAACATGAGCAACAGAGTGCTGCCTGCAGTTCAGTCAGTAAATGTCATAAACAACAGTGGTTAATGGGATTTTACATAGAAAGATTTAAAATCTTAGGCTGTTGTTTTTTTAATGCCTGTACCTGAAGGCAACATTACCGACTCCAGTCACAGACGGCTCCCTATCAGCTCTAAAACTGTGAAGTCAAACTAAATAACCCTGGGTTCTGTAGATAACAAACATTATGAGAACATTGTAATCTCTTTGTCCCAATGACCAGGTCAAAACGAGATTTGAGAAATGTACCTCACAGCAGTGCTGAAAGCTGAATTCCATGATTGAATAGTGTTACAGAAACAAACTTCTTTTCCTGTTAGAAATGTTTGGCTTTATCAGTGCTTACCTGCTCCTATAAATGCTTATCTGAAGTCAAGTTTGACAACACTGCTCGATGAAAAAAGACCGAATCCTTCTACACACAGATCAGACCCACAGGGTGGAGCATGTCTCTGAGTGCTGCTTCACCTTTGTCATACAGGAGTTGTTTACTTTCAGGTGCTAAAATACATTACTTGTTCTCTTACCATTTATTTAGTGAGTTCTTTGATAAGTTTTTTTTTCCGCTCCATCTGTGAACTAATTTTATTAACTCAAGGCAATAATTTCCTGTCACAGTGCATTGACAAAACCTGTTTATCATATTAGATTATTTCCTGTTTATTTATTAATGATAACAGCCTGACCTCTGCTTCTCTCAGTGTGGACCACAATGAAGAGCACTGGGTCGACCCACAGCTTCTGAACAAGTGTAAGTGTCACTGAGTTTCTCTGTAACATCGACTGAGCTGAAGCTTAACTCACTGCATGTCTTTCATAGATGCCTGTGATCTCACATTCGACCCCAACACTGTGAATGAAAACCTCCTCCTGTCTGAATGTCACAGGAAAGTGAGCTACACTCAGGAAAAGCAGTCGTATCCTGATCATCCAGAGAGATTTGACCAAGTGAAGCAGGTGCTGTGTCGAGAGGCTCTGACTGGTCGCTGCTACTGGGAGGTGGACTGGGAATCATTTGTGTATATTGGTGTTGCATATAAGAGCCTGCCGAGGAAGGGACACTGGGACACAGAAATTGACAGGACTGACAAGAGCTGGTGTTTCAATATCAACTGTTCAAACGGTTACTCCTTCCGACACAGGTTGAGGGAAACTTTTATACCGGTCCCGTATATCGATGTGCAAGCATTCCTAACCAGACGCAAGAGACTGGGACTGTTTCTGGACTGGCCAGCTGGCATTCTGTCCTTTTATTCGCTTTCTGGTGACACAAAAACTCTCATTCATACCTTCCACGCCACTTTCAGCGAGCCTCTCTACCCAGCATTCACTGTTGAGTCCGGAAATTTGACCCTGTCCAGGTTGGTGAAGCTGGAAATGGAAACTGTGAGTATTTAATAATAATAGCTCTACTAATAGTTCTCTCATGGTGTCACGTTACCAGTTTGTTTGACTGGAAAAATATTTTACTTGCTATCTCTGGATTTTTAGGCTCGATCAAGCTTCACACCTGAGATGAAAAAAGAAAGAACAGGTATTTCATACAGGTACGACATGCAAGCCTCGATCTTCCCACTGTGAGATTATGTCGTCTGCAAACACAGAGGAGCTCAGAGTGCTTTACATATGCAAAGAAGAATGTGGGAACAATTTTAAAAACTGTTTTTAACAAATGTCTGATTGGTTGAGTCTGAATGTCAGATTGTGTATGACAGTAGATAGTGGTCACCAATTGATGGAGTATTGGGAGCCAATTAATATACTGCTGTTTACAAGGTTTGTCAGTTTGAGTGTTTGTTTTATATTTTATATTTTTGCAACTTCCCACAGGATCCATTTGCCAGAATTAGTAATGTTGCTTTAGACTTTAACAATGTCTTGGTTAGTTATACCATAACTGGTTAAAATACCAAAGTCATAGTCCATAGAGGCAGTGGTAAACCATCAACTCCTACACACGAGTATGTAAAGTTGCAGGTTTAATTAAAAGAGAAGGATGTGATCATCTAACTGTCATCTGATGGAAACGTTGTAGAAGGATGTTGCCATAGATGTTTCTTCCTTTTTTAGGATTCTCTCACTAATATAATAACATAAAGCCTTGGATTTAATTTTAAAATATGAATTCTATTGTGATGACAGTCTTACACTATATAAATTAAATTAGAGTGAATTAAAAGCTACAGCAATGAGCTCCATATTGAACCATTGTGCGTCGTTCAGGTTCCTGTTTCCCGGTCCAGGGTTGTTCCAGTGTTCTTTGACTGGTCTGGTCTTTGATGTGACTGGTGAGAGTGAGGTCACCTACAAGACTCTGATCTGGGATCCTCTGGTTCTCCAACCAGCGCACAAAGTGGCCGGAGGCCCGCTGTTCGGCATCGAGTGTCCTCAGGACTCTATACGTCAGCTGCACCTCCCACACTGTGAACCTGAGCCGGGTAAGGACACCACTGAAACACCTGAAGGAGAATTAAACCTGCAGAAAATGCTTTTATGTGCTTTCTATGTTTCTGGAGGCTGTTGCAGTGACTGAAGCTGTGTGTTTTCCCAGCA